>AWOL01S0035557.1:1433-48828 GCA_000715115.1 Nicotiana otophora | reverse complement strand
TTTTTTTTTTTTTTTTGACACTGAAAAAATATTTTCGAGAACAAAATTAGCTTTCCAGAAACAAAAGATGGATTTCCAAAACAATAAAAATAAGACCCCAATTTTGGACTTTTATTACCTATAGTAAGCCTAATACAAACGTAAAGTTATTTGGACTGAATGTTTTTCAAAAACATTTCCTAATGCCAAATTTTCCAAGTTTCGGACCCTAAAGCCACTTTAAAATTATGAAAATAAGATCTTATCATTCAATCTACCAAAAGTTGAGCAAATAAAGGATTTAAGTTATAAACACTGACAATATGAAGTTTTTTTTATTCACTATAAATGAATTTTAATATGTGATATCAGGTTGGTAATTGTTTTTACTAAATTTTCAATTAGTGCTTATCAATAAAGTTACCTTTAATTATTTAATACGTGACCCGATTGTGTAAGACTTTATTATATTGATGATAAGCTAGGAATTCATGTTTTTAACTATATTTCGCACTCTAATTACTACATTTCGATTGTTTTGAGCCTAATTGCTAGTACTTAGGGGCGGTTCAAGAAAAGTTGTAGCCTAAAACCAAACTTTATTAAGAGGCCTTAAGCTTTTAAAAAAAGTTCAAACATATTTTTATTTTAATTCTATTTTGTCTAATTTTTTGAGATGTAAAATTATTAATGATATCTATATAATTTATTTTAATCGTTCTTTTCTATTTGACAATATAAATAACATATTTAATCTTTTTTGACCACCCATGCAAGTATTAAAGTTCCAATAATAAGCTTTTTATTAAGTTGAGTAACCTTATTCATACTGACATATTTGAATTCTAATTTTTAATGAAACAAAAATAACATCTATGAAGTGGAAACACACAAAATAATGCAAAGCAAAGTGTCACTGTTTTAGTTAATTTTGATTGTTATTGTGCGTGCTTGAAAACTTGAGAAATAGTAATGACAATGAATGTACAATTTAATTTATCAATGTCCTTATTTTTGAGAGAATAAATAGCTTTGTAGGAGAAAAATAAAATAAAAAAATATAAGTTTTATTATGAAAAAAGGAGAAGACAATATTAATGTCATACTGTAAATTGACCAACATTCATTTTCAATCCTTGAGTAAATAGTTATCTATTCATCTTCTATAAGTATTTTATACTTTTTACCTTATATTATTCAATATTTTTGAAAGAAAATCAATTATAGAAAACATAATTTAGAAAATGGGGCCTCCAGAGAATTGAGGGACCTAAAGCCATAGCCTTACCTGCTTGGCCCTTCAGCCGGCCTTGCTAGTACTTTATACTTATTACGTGTGTTATGCCGTGTATGATGTGATTTTGAGAGGAGAAATAAGTTTGGAGCTAAAATGGATGATTTGGAGCTTTGAAGTCTAAGTAAAAGCTCAAGAAATTAAGCAGAATCGTGTTCGGGGTTCGAGAACCCAGTCTGAATATAAAAAAATGAGAAGAATAATTTACTCTGACAAAATTGCACTACCATACCCGGGGCGCAAGGTGGTAGTGCTATTTTTCTGCAGAGTGTAAAAATCAATCATCTGAAGTAACTGGCGCGGCGACGCATGGGGCGCTGCGCATGTGAATTTTTGTCAGAGTACTTTCCCGTTTCAGCTTGGAAATGGTAGTTCCTCTAGACTCGTTCCTACATGGTATAATACATCAAAAATATGATTTTGAGAGGATTTTTAACCTACGGAAGATTGGAGAGCATTATAGCTCATAGCACAAGGATTCATCATTCTTTCCTCAACTCTAACACCCAAGTTTGGATTAAATTTATATTTTCTTATTTTTCAACTTTATTTGTGATGACTTTCTCCATGATTATGGAGTAGTTGACTTTAGGGTTTGAGGGATATGGTATTTTAATTTTTATTTGTAGATTTTAACTCTAGTTATTTGCATGAATTCGTTTATGGAGCTTTGAATTGATTGCAATTTTGTTCACCGAATTATTTAATCGAAAGAGGAATATTTGTCACGACCCAAAATCCAACCAGCTGCGATGGCACCTAACCTCATCCGCTAGGTAAGCCAAATAATAACAATCTGATTCAATAAATATTTAACTAGCTCTAATACACTCCCCAAAGACTGGTAGTACAAATCATGAGCTTCTAAGATTAGAATTTACAAAAACTGGTGTGAAATAAAAATACGTCATTTGTCTGAAATATACATGAACAAATTTAAAAATTCTAAAGCTACCTAGAACAAGAGGCAACTGTGACTGGATCACAGGTACATCTTCAGATCCAGCTCTCGCCGTACGCAGAAATATCAGCATCAGAAATCTGCACGCAAGGTGCATAAGTGTAGTATGAGTACAACCGACCCTATATACTCAATAAGTGACAAACTTAACCTTAGGTTGAAAGTAGTGACGAGCTTATACCAAAGTCAGAGCCCACGCCAATAACCAATAACATCTCATAACAATACAATTTAAAGCAACACAAGTAATAACTCAATAATAAAATGCTCAGCTCGTATACAATTCCAGAAAATAAACATTGTTTTTTCAAGTATAACAGTAAAACTCAAATCCTTTGTCGAAAATCACCGAAAATATGAATAAGTCTGAGATCTATGATTTTTTTCAAAAACTTTAACGACAGATAAGAAATTTCATTATCAAATGGCATGAGCAAAAATACTTATATATGCCTATATATCAAGTATGCATGTCTAATGCAATGCAGCACAGTGATGAACTCATGTACTCACACTCTCAGAGTACTCAATCTCACAGTCTCGCATTTTCACCCTTCATGCTCACTATTCAGCACACTCAGTTACTCGACACTGTACCGGGCAGATCCAGCCTAAATATAATAACAACTCGCACACAGTCACTCAGGTATATGGTCAATCCAGCCCAAGAAAGATTCATCCCAAATATATATATATACATAATAATTGACATTCAGACACTGAGTACTGTATGGAGCCAATCCAGCCCAGGGAAGATCCATCCCTCAATACAGATAATTAGACAAGATCCATGCCAGGGGAAAATCCATCCCAAAAATATAAATGATTCGGGCAAGATCCATGTCTAGAAAAAATCCATCCCTAATATAAATAAATAAATAAGGCAACTTCATGCCCTGGGAAGTCCCTCCCAAACATAAATAAATAAGGCAACTTCATGCCCTGGGAAATCCATCCCAAATATAATATCATTTGCGCTTACTGCGGGGGGTGCACACTCTGGAGGGACTTTTTCAGCCCAAGCGGCTATAATAAGCCATTTAGTCCTGCTGCGGTGTGCAGCCCGATCCTATAACAATAAAGCCTATAAGGCCTGCTGCGGCGTGCAACCCCGATCCATATAATAATAACATATATAAAGCCAATATGACCTGCTGCGGCATGCAGCCCGATCCCATAAATATCCTCATAATCAGACCCTCGGCCTCACTCATTCACCAATCTCTCCAGTCTCTATGGCTCACAATGTCATGAAACTAGCCCAAAATGATGATATGATGAATCAATAAATAGCAACAGAGGCGGAGAGATGATATGAAATGAATGAACATGACTGAGTATGAAATTACAATTTAAATAAATAATTCAACAGCAATACAGCCTATGTGGGTCTCAATAATACCGGCATATAGCCTCAGCATGATTTTTAACATGATTCTCAGCTCAATTTCTCTAACACATGAAAGTATATGAAAAATGCCAAGATTATTTGACTACACAATTTTACGTAATCAATTATGTCACAATTTCGTCACCTAGCATATGCGTCACCTTCAAACAAAACACATAACATGTATATTCAGGGTTCATACCCTTAGCTCCAAGTTTAGAAAAGTTACTTATCTCGAACAAGCCGGCAATACCGAGACAGTTAAACAATGCTCCGGAAATTCCAGTCTGCGCGTATCAACCTCCAAACGCCTTCCTATCTCCTCAATTCAAGCCAAATGACCCATATCTATTCAAACGATGTGCAAATTAATCATAATATACTCCAATTCTTACAATTTAACAATTTATAAAAATTTCTAACTCCGCTCGAAAAGTCGACAGTAGGACCCACGTCTCGAAATCTGACGAAACTCACAAAATTTAATAACCCATTCAATTATGAATCTAACCATACTAATTTCATTCAAATCCGATTCCGAATCAGTGTTTGAATCTCGAAAATGTATTTTATGGAATTGTAAATAATTCCTCCGATTTCTCTTGAAAAATCAATAATCTAACGCCGAAAACGAAGATTAATTCATGAAATATAATCACAATGGATTCAAGAAAACTTACCCCAAGTCGTGTGGAAAACTTCCCCTCCAAAATCGCCCAATCTGAGCTCCAAAATCCGAAAATAAAGAAAGAAACCAAAGACCTCGAATTATAGGTTCTGTCCAGGGCTGCTCGCACATGCGATCCCAATAACCACTTCTGCGGCATCGCATTTGAATCTGGAACCTCGCATATGCGGAGTCCACTTCCCAGCTGACCCCCTCGCACCTGCGGAAAATTTTCGCTTCTTCGGTCGCGCTTCTGCGACTATCTCCCACCAGTCCAATTTCGCTTCTGCAGTCACGCTTCTGCGCGGATGGCTCAACATCTGCAGCTCCTGACCAGCAGCGCTCATGCCGCTTCTGCAGAGTTGCTTCTGCGACCAAGCTTCCGCAGAAGCGGTTGCACCAGTAAATCCCAAATTCCAGCACCTTGAATAAGGTTTCAATCAATCTTAACCCCGTCCGAAATTCACCCGAGCCACTCAGGACCTCATCTGAATATATCAATAAGTCCCGTAACATAACAAAGACTTACTCGAGGTCTTAAATTACATCAAACAATGTCGAAATTATAAATTGCACCTCGAATCGAACTTATAAATTTTTCAAAATTTTCAAATTCTATATCTTGTGTCGAAACGTGTCAAATAAATCCGGAATGACTTCATATTTTGCACACGAGTCATAAATGATATAATGGAGCTGCTCCAATTTCTTGAACTGAATTCCGACCTCGGTATCAATAAAGTCAACTCTCGGTTAAACTTCCAAACCTTCAATTCCTTGTTTTCACCATTTCAAGCCAAATTTAACTACGAACTTCAAAATAATTATCCAGGCACACTCCTAAGGCCGAAATCACCATACGAAGCTACTGGAACTATCAAAACTCCATTCTGAATTCGTTTGCACAAAAATCAAACTCCCATCAACTCTCTTCTTTTATGCTTCCAACATGAAATTTATTCTTTCGAACTAATCGTGAAACACCTGAAAATCAAAACCGACGATTCACACATGTCATAATACATCATATAAAGCTATTCAAGACTTCAAATAATTGAAAGGAGTGTAAATGTTCAAAACGACAAGTCTGGTTGTTACATTCTCCCCCACTTAAACATATGTTCGTCCTCGAACGTGCCAAGAGTTGTTCCTAAACCTTCAAATCGCTATTCCACCTTACCCCGCACATACCCGGGGGTGATCCCACGCCACCCTATTCCATATAGGCATGACAATATAATATAATTGAAGATCATTACTTTAACCTTAGTCCGTAAAACTTAGAACCCAATTTCCAACATTTTGAATTTCTTACAAGACCCGAATCTCACATCTACACACTGTATAAGTCTGAACAAGCTATATAAAGCCATAACCATAACCCCAAATTGTGATGATCCGAAAGGTCATCTTTAAATTTAATATTTATTTATGTGTTCTGAGACCTCGAATAGAACCATTTAGCATTCCTCGACTTGCGTGCGCAATCCATAAATATTTCGGAAAGGTTTTATGAAAAATTAATTAAAATGTGAAATTGAGCTTTAAAACTCATTAGAGTTAACTTCGGTCAATGTTTTAAGCAAACAGACCCAAATCAGTATTTTGACAGTTCCGGCAGGTCCGTATCGTGATTTGGAACTTGGGTGTATGCCCAAAATTTAATTTGGAGGTCCCTAGCTCGAGTTATCGCCATTTATTGAAAATTTGAAGTTTGAAAGCTTAAAGATTCCCAAGTTTGACCGTGAATTTGACTTTATCGATATCGGACTCGGATTAAGATTCTGAGAGTTGGAATAGCTCTGTTACATCATTTATGACTTGTGCGCCAAATTTAAAATCATTCCGGATTCATTTAATATATTTTGGCGCGAGTTTTGTAAAGTGAAAAGTTTGAAACCCATAAGCCCAAATTGAGGTGTGAATTGAAAATTTGACATTATTTGACGTGATTTAAGACCCCGAGTAAGTCCGTATTAAGTTACAAGACTTGTTGGAATATTCGGACGAGGTCCCGAGAGGCTCGAGTGGGTTTCAGACGAGTTTCAGATCTTTTTTGTAAAAAAATGGCAGGTCTGGTTCTGGTGTCTTGCACCTGCGAAGCTTGGAGCGCAGGTGCGACCCCGCTTTTGTGGAGACCTTATCGCTTCTGCGAATTTGGGAGTCTGGGCAGCCTTCTCGCTTCTGCGAGCAAATGACCATAAATGTGGCCATCGCTTTTGCGGCTAGGCGACAACAAATGCGAAGAAACCGTTTCTGCGACTCCTTCATGCGCTTCTGCGCAGCCGCAAATGCGGCCCATTTTCCGCAGATGCGGACACCCGTTTGGTAAGATCTTTTCGCATATGCGAGATTATTCTCGTAAATGCGAAAATAATATCCGCAGACACGAAAATGCTAGACAGAATACATAAAATCAGGTGTTAGCCATTTTTTCTTATTTTTTAGTTTTGCATCTCGGATTTGGGCGATTCCAAAGGGGTTTTCACGACTTTGAGTTGGATAGGTGTTCTATAACCAAAAGTGGTTATATTTCATAAATCCATGTCTATATTCATCGTTTATTTCGGATTTAGATGGAAGAAATGGGAGTTTTTGTAAAACTTTCTAAAAATAAAAATTTAGATTTGAAGGTCCATTTGACATCGAAATTCGATAATATTTGTGTGGTTAGACTCGTGGTTGAATGAGATTTCGGGTTTTATAACTTTTGTCGGGTTCCGAGACGTGGACCCCACAGGCGATCTTTGAGTGCAATTTCGATTTTTTCTTGGAAAATTAATATTTTCATATGGAATTAATTCCTATAATTTGTATTAACTGAATCGAATTAATTGTGACTAGATGCGAGGCGTTTAGACACTAATTTGCGAGGCAAAGGTGTATTAGAATCTTGAGTTGGTTGCAAAACAAGTAAATATCATGGTTAACCTTGACTTGAGGGAGTATGGCTTGTTTGTCTATTTGCTACTTGATTTAATGTGCGAGTACAACGTATATGTGAGGTGACGAGTACTTATGCGTTGTGGTCAAGTCAAAACATGCTGGAGGAATTTGTTCATTTTGAATAATTGCCTATTTAATGAAGATATTCCTGCTTAAGTTTATTATTGATTATTTGATCATTATTCATGAAATTATTATTTATTTAATTATTGTTGAATATTGTGGAAGAGTGTAAAAGCACAAAGGCTAATGTCATGCCATTTATATTATCCTTGTCATGGTGAGAAAGAGTGTAAAAGCACGAAGGGCGATGCCGTACCATTTTCAAAAAGTGTAAAAGCACGAAGGGCGATGCCGTGCCAGAAGAGAGTTAAAGCACGAAGGGTGATGCCATGCCAGTTATTATTATTTATTTATCAATTTATGGGAAAAATGCAAGTAAAAGCACGGAGGGTGGTGCCGTGCCATTTTCATATTATCAGCTGCTCATTTTAATGTTGATAAATTAATTGGCTGCTGCGTGACACTTCTCCTGCAGAAATTATTATATCATCCTCCTTCGCATATTCCCTACCAAATTTATAAATTGTTATTTATTGTGTTATTGTTGCTTCTTATTTGTATATACTTGTAGGGGTTGTTTACGTACGTGCCTTGTCATAGCCTCATCACTACTCCGTCGAGGTTAGGCTCGACACTTACGGAGTACATGGGGTCGGTTGTACTTATACTACACAAGTTGTCCATGCACAGATGATACCGAACGTTCACATACGTGTACGAGTGAGTGGAATGAATTCAACCAGCCATGATGACACCTAACCTCACCCACTACGTAAGACAAATAATAACAATCTGATTCAATTAATATTTAACTGACTCTAATACACTCCCCAAGGACTGGTAGTACAAATCATGAGCTTTTAAGATTAGAATTTACAAAAACTGGTGTGAAATAAAAATATGTCATATGTCTGAAATATACATGAACAGATTTAAAACTTCTAAAGGTACCTAGAACAAGAGGTAGTTGTGACTGGATTGCAGGTACATCTTCAGATCCAGCTCTCGCCGTACGCAGCAACATCAACATTAAAAATCCGCACGCAAGGTGCAAAACTGTAGTATGAGTACAACCGACCCCATGTACTTAATAAATAACAAGCCTAACCTTATATTGAAAGTAGTGACGAGCTTGTACCAAGGTCAGAGACTACGCCAATACCCAACAACATCTCATAACAATATAATTTAAAGCAACACAAGTAATAACTCAACAATAAAATGCTCAACTCGTATACAATTATGAAAAATAAACATTTTCTTTTCAAATATAACAGTAAAACTCAAATCCTTTGCCGAAAATCACTGAAAATATGAATAAATCTGAGATCTATGATTTTTCTCAAAAATTTTAACGACAGATAAGAAATCTCATTATCAGATGGCATGAGGAAAAATACTTATCTATGCCTACATATCAAGTATGTATGTCTAATGCAATGCAGCACAGTGATGAACTCATGTACTCACACTCTCAGAGTACTCAATCTCACAGTCTCGCATTTCCACCCTTCATGCTCACTATTCAGCACACTCAGTCACTCGACACTGTACCGGGCAGATTCAGCCCAAATATAATAACAACTCGCACACAGTCACTCAGTACTGTATATGGCCAATCCAGCCCAGGGAAGATTCATCTCAAGTATATATATATAATAACTGACATTCAGTCACTTAGTACTGTATGAAGCCAATACAACCCATGGAAGATCCATCCCTCAATATAGATAATTAGACAAGATCCATGCTAGGGAAAATCCATCCCAAAAATATAAATGATTGGGGCAAGATCCATGCCCAGGGAAGATCCGTCCCTAATATAAGTAAATAGATAAGGCAACTTCATGCCCTAAGAAGTCCATCCCAAACATAAATAAATAAGGCAACTCCATGCCCTGAGAAATCCATCTCAAATATAATATCATCTGCGTTCACTGTGGGGAGTGCACACTCCGGAGGGACTCCTTCAGTCCAAACGCTATAATAAGCCATTTACACCTGCTGCGACATGCAGCCCGATCTCATAACAATAAAGCCTATAAGGCCTGCGACGACGTGCAACTACGATCCATATAATATTAACATATATAAAGCCAATATGACCTATTGCGGTGTGCATCCCGATCATATAAATATCCTCACAATCAGACCCTCAGCCTCACTCAGTCACCAATCTCTCCAGTCTTTCGGGCTCACAATGTCATAAAACTAGCCCAAAAATAATGATATGATGAATCAATAAATAGCAACAGAGACTGAGAGATGATATGAACTGAATCAACATGACTGAGTATGAAATTACAATTTAAACAAATATTTCAACAGCAATACGCCATATGTGGATCTCAATAATACCGGCATATAGCCTCAGCATAATTTTTAACATGATTCTCACTTCAATTTCTCTAACACATGAAAGTACATGGAAAATGCCAAGATTATTTGACTACACAATTTCACGAAATCAATTACGTCATAATTTTTACGGTGCACGCCCACACGCCCGTCACCTAGAAGGTGCGTCACCTTCAAACAAATCACATAACATATATATTCAGGGTTAAGTTTGGAAATGTTAATTACCTCGAACAAGCCGAATCCAATACCGAGATAGGTAAACAATGCTCTAAAAATTTCAGTCTGCGCGTATCAACCTCCAAACGCCTTCCTATCTCCTCAATTCAAGTCAAACAATCCATATCTATTCAAACCGCATGCAAATTAATCACAATATACTCTAATGCTTACAATTAACAATTTATAAAAATTTCTAACTTCGCTCGAAAAGTCGACAGTGGTGCCCACGTCTTGGAATCTGACGAAACTCCTAAAATTTGACAACCCATTCAATTACGAGTCCAACCATATTAATTCATTCAAATCCGACTCCGAATCAGTGTTCAAAGCTCGAAATTTTATTTTATGGAATTGTAGAAAATTCCTCCGATTTCTCTTGAAAAAATCAATAATCTAACGCCGAAAATGAAGATTAATTCATGAAATATAATCACAAGGGATTCAAGAAAACTTACCCCAAGTCGTGTGAAAAATTCCTTTCTAAAATCGTGCAATCCGAGCTCCAAAATCCGAAAATGAAGAAAGAAACCAAAGACCTCGAATTATAGGTTCTATCCAGGGCTGCTCACACCTGCAATCCCAATAGTCTCTTCTGCAGCGTCGTATTTGCGTCTGGAACCTCGCATCTATGGAGTCCACTACCCAGATTACCCTCTCGCACCTGCGTAAAAATTTTGCTTCTGCGGTCGCGCTTCTGCGCAAAATATCTCGCTTCTACGACTATCTCCCACCAGTCCAATTCTGCTTCTACGGTCGCGCTTCTGCGCAGATGGCTCTGCATCTGCGGTTCCTGCCCAGCATTGGCCATGTCACTTCTGCGATGGGTTGCTCGCTTTTGCGGAGTCGCTTCTGCGACCAAGCTTCTGCAGAAGTGGTTGCGCCAGCAAATCCCAAATTCCAGCAACTTCAACAAGGTTTCAATCAATCTTAACCCCGTCCGAAATTTACCCGAGCAACTCGGGACCTCGTCCGAATATATCAATAAGTCTCGTGACATAACACGGTCTTACTCGGGGTCTCAAATTATATCTAACAACGTTGAAATTATAAATTGCACCTCGAATCGAACTTATAAATTTTTCAAATTTCAAATTCTGTATCTTGTGCCGAAACGTGTCAAATAAATCCGGAATGACTTCAAATTTTGCACACAGGTCATAAATGACATAATGGAGCTGTTTCAATTTCTCGAACTGGATTCCGACTCCGGTATCAATAAATTCAACTCCTCGTCAAACTTCCAAACCTTCAATTTCTTATTTTCGTCATTTCAAGCTAAATTTAACTACGGACTTCAAAATAATTATCCAGACGCACTTCTAAGTCCGAAATCACCATACGGAGCTATTGTAACCATCAAAACTCCATTCCGAATTCGTTTGCACAAAAGTCAAACTCCGATCAACCCTTTTTATTTAAGCTTCCAACATGAAATTCATTCTTTCGAACTAATCCCGAAACACCTAAAAATCAAAACTGATGATTCACATACGTCATAATACATAATATAAAGTTATTCAATACTTCAAATAGTTGAAAGGAGCGTAAATGTTCAAAACGACAAGTCGGAGCGTTACAATATTTTGGGTGATTATCTTTGTGTTATTTCGTTTGATTTAATTAAGTGATTCTCTTCAAGTAATCGAAAGAGCTTGTTGAATTATTGTTTAAATCAAGTTAGGAGAATATTCGAGTGACATTTTCCTAAAGACTAGTCCATTAACGCGTTCATGCATATTTTCACAGTGCTTTATATTAGTTCACCTCGTAGAGTTAAGATTTAATCGTGAGAGGAGTCTTGACTAGACGTTTGAACTAATCATCGAGTGAATTCGTGAGAATCATTAGAATATTAGAGTGATTTGAACTAGAGTTAGATCCCGAATGGCTATCTTGCATCTATCCTGTCACGACCCTTATTTCTCCAATTGATTATTTCAGTGTTACTCAATTCTTATCATCTTGTGATCAATTGTTAATTGCTTTAGTTCTAATAGTTAATTTTAGTTATTAATCATTCCAACCAAAGTGTTAATCATCCTGAATAGCGATAAGCCAAAAATTACTTGAACATTGTTTAAATCTAATTTATGTGAAGACGATAATTAAACTATACTATCTTTGGCTAGCGAGCATCAATTTCGTGTTAGTGTTTTGCGCTCGTCAAATATGCGATGAAATTAAACTCTTAAATAAATCATATACTCTGTTTTTCACTCAATTGGCATCCCAAGGAGTAGGATTATGATTAAATGATTCTTCAAAGCTGGTATGCACATGGAGGATATGCATCAAGTAGATAAAGCCACTTATCGTGTTCTTTTTTAAAGAAGGAATAAAAAAAAGTGAAAAATAGAATGTAATTTTATATACCGATGATGTAAAAAAATATTTACACAATTATACAATTATAAATAAACTAATATAATAAGTATCATAATAACAATCTAATAAAATTAGTAATATACTATAGTAATATATTAAATTACCTGAAAGTAACTTAAAATAGAAAAATAAAATGTAAAAGTTAAATCTAACAAATGTCAAAAGAAATTGTTGTACTTTATTTTAAATAATGGGTATGATTGACTTATCATGTCAAGTATAAACGAAAAATCTTCGGAAGGTCCGACAAGTGGCGGAATCTCGACATGGAGTATGCGGTTGATAGTAGTACTTTGGAGTTGTCCTTTTAACAAAGTATTCAAATGCACAATTTCTTTTTTAAAATGTTATTTTGATTCCAATTCTATGGTTGATTTAATTAACTTAAAGTTTCTTCCAAGAGCATATACTCCCAATACATTATTATTTTTACCATTTTATAGTAAGAATGAGATAGAAAAAAAGGACAGTTTGATGCACGAAACATTCCGCATTCAAACAGGGTTCGAAAAAGGGTCACACTCCAACGGGTCTAATATAGGTATCCTATCCTAATGCAAGTATTAGTAGATGATTTCACGGTTCGACCCATGATCTATAGGTCACATAACATTAGCGTTAATTCAAGAATGAGAGAGACATATTCGAGATGTGCTTAGTATCAATTAAATCCACCAAATTAAATTAAAGCAACTTTTGTTTTTGCTTCAAAAGTTACATAATTGTTTTATAGAATTGAGTGCATTGACAGAGAATATCTTATCTGTTCATTCAATTGGGAGAGACATTCAAATTCATTCATCTGTAAAGAATATAATATTTGCTACTAAGGAAGGAATATCTGGAATTCCAATTCTACGACTCTAAATTAAGGAAAGGTAATGAAGAGAAAAGTATCTCAACCCACGAAGCTTAAAAAGGATCAAATTATGTCTCAGGAAAAAGTATATTAAAGGAGCTTAAGGGATTGAGAATCTTCTTCTGCTAATAACTTTAATGAAGTGGGCAGGAAGGTAGGTAGATTCTCCATCTTTATTTAATCACAACTATAAATTAATCTCGAACAAGTTGGAATCGATAATATGAATTCTCACGGGGTCATTGAAATTTTGCATGTATGAGCTTGCTCGTTTTGTCGATTTGGTCCCTAACAAATAAAGGACGAGGGTTATAATATGTTGACAGCCAACGTAAAATTAGCAAATTCATGCTGAATTAATTCTCACATTTTTTATGATTTAATATATTTTTAAAAAGATTTAGTGAAGAGTCTTGATTTAGAGGAAGTTTGGATGTTGAATCAAACTTTTGGCACAATTTTCTCAAGTCATCATAACATAGTAAAGTTGAAATAAATAAAAAATGGCCTTAATTCTATTTTCATATGGTTTCTGGCTATTTGTTAATATATTAATTGTAAGCATGAGAAGACCACTCAAGAAAAGGGATTTTGTATTGTGCATAGTAATTCTTTTTGAACATAAAGCTTTCTTAATTCCTCCTATTTCATTTGTATAGTTATTTCATTTCATGAATAATTGTTGCACTTTCAGGAACCAGAGAATTTCCATGTAATCTCTTTGAAGTTGTATATGCATGTATTTATAGACTCATATAAAACTAGAGTTGCAATTGCATGAACTTTACAATGTAATGATAGGGCACCAAAACTAGGGTTGGATTAAAGAATTAACCCAAATAGTCGCACATCTATTCGCTTAAATTAAAAATAGCCGCAAATATATAATATATGTATAATTTATGTATAACCATGTATAATCATTATATAATATATGTATACCGGTTAGAAAAAGTAAACAGTAAATTCGACCCTATTTGTATAAAAATTTCTAATTAATATCTGGAATCCCATCCATGCAAATGGCCTAAGAATGTCACTGTAGATGCATCAATTAATCCCTCTATTTCTTGTTATGCGTCACTATTGTTTTATTAATTCGTTCTAAGAAGAAAAATTGTCATATTTTCAATAACAATTGTTTTAAGTAAAACTAAGAATAACTCAATAATAATTATAGGTTCATGTATCTTCTGTGTCCGCCCCCTTCTTAGTTATGAATGGGATACAACAAGTTCGACATCTACTACAAAAGAGAGAATCCACTTCAGATAACCACGTCTCTGCTAGGCAGCGTGTAGAATAACCGAGAGGACCTTCTTGGATATAAAATCCAAGTCGAGAGTAGACAACAAACAACAACAACAACCCAGTATAATCCCACTAGTGGGGTCTAGGGAGGGTAGTGTGTACGCAGACCTTACCCCTACCCTGAGGTAGAGAGGCTGTTTCCAATAGACCCCCGGCATCCTTCCCTCCAAGAACTACCCACCTTTGCTCTTGGGGTGACTCGAACTCACAACCTCTTGATTGGANATATGACATGCATGTTAATTATAATTTCTGGCACGTAAAGAATTAAATACCTTTGCCTAACTTATAAAAAGTTTTAGAAATTCATTCCAAAACTTCATCAGTCTTGTCGTTCTACTCTATGTTACATAATTACCATTTGGAAAGTCAAAAATATCTATAATTTTTTATATGCCTTTTAAATATTTCGAAGTGTTAGTTAATGCGACTCGTATTTCCTTTTATCTAGTTTCTGAATATGAAAATTTTATTGCAAACAACTTATAGAATTTACGCTCGAATTCCCACTTAAAATTAGATAGTTTGACCCTCGTATTCCTAATCGTACTAGATAGAGTAGAACATAGGGAGTATATACATTATTTAAGAGTTTAAATTACAACCTCGTTTGTTCCGATATTTTTTGGCTTTTATAATGAATGATTGTTGTACACCTAGAATAACATTTGACATTTAAATATATTTTGGCCGTTATAGATAAAAATTATTCAAACATCAATTATTTTTCCTTTTTTAGTGTTACATATAAAAGATAAGAAAATTATTCAAATTTAAAATCTCAAAAGATATGCATACTTCACTAGTTAAATATTGAAGAAAGCTAATACATTATTAATAAATTCATAACTAAACGTATAAAGATTTAAACTCTAAGGCAAACATTTTAAAGCTACTTACAAAAATATATTCTTTCAAGATTGATAGAAAAACTTTGTAATTGTAGCGTTTTTCGTAGATTTCATTCTTTTATTGGCAATATAACACTTGAATTGGTGAATATTCATATCCAAATTTTCAGCAAAAAGATATCCAATAGCTTTCCCTTGAAGACAATCTAAGAGCTTATCAGTAAATTTTTCTATTTAATGTTTTTTTGAAATTTGTCCAACGAAAAAGATATCATGTGAAAACCTTCAAATCTTATATATTATGCAAGATAGAAACTTTGTTTAATGGAAAAGATTGTGTGCATATTTTTAAAACTATTATTAGTAATCTAAATGATTCTATACGGCTGTTATAAAGGAGTAATCTTACAAAGAGCATTCTGTTATAAATATAATTATTGCTATTATAGGTAAAAAAATTATTATAGAGAGGTAAAATATAACTTTAAAAATTCGGTTCTGAGGAAAACTTGACTTTTATAGTGAATGACTGTTGTATAAAAATGCTGTTATATATACGGAAAAGGGTCAGAAATGCCCTTAACGTATTAGAAATGACTAAAAAATGCCCTCTTTCCACCTATGGGTTCAAATTTACCCTTAATATTATTTTTAGGCTTAAAAATGCCGCTCTCTTAACGGAAAGATGACATGGCATTGATGAGCATTTTAATTAAACATGTAGCATTTATTTAGTCTGGAAAAAAGTGATTTATTTTTTTACTAAAAACTGAAAAAAACGAAAATATTATTTTTTCCAATTTTTACAAAAAAACCTGCTTGAAAAAAAGCTGAAAAATATTTTCTAAAATAATATTTTTGTAAAAACTGAAAAAAAAGCTGAAAAGCAATTTTCTAAAGCAATACTTTTGTAAAAGCTGAAAAAAAATATTTTCTCTTCTTACTTCCTTGTTTGTCCATATGCTTTATGAGTTCATTTTTTTTATATATATTTTAGTTCTTCTAATGAGTCAGTATATCAAAACTGAAATATTTTCGGTTTTTTTCAGTTTTTAGTAAAAGAATATTCATTAGTCTCGAAAAATGTAGCATTTATTTAGTTAAACATGTAGCATTTATTTAGGAATAGATTGGCTTTCTGAGTTATGAAAAAATGACATTTTAATTAAACATGTAGCATTTATTTAGTCTGGAAAAAAGTGAATTTGTTTTACTAAAAACTGAAAAAAACGAAAATATTTCAGTTTTGATATACTAACTCATTAGAAGACTTAAAATATATAAAAATAATGAACTCAGAAAGCATATGGACAAACAAGGAAGGAAGAAGAAGAGGAAATATTTTTTTTTCAGCTTTTATAAAAACATTGCTTTAGAAAATTATTTTTCAGTTTTTTTTTTTTTCAGTTTTTAGTAAAACAAATTCACTTTTTTCCAGACTAAATAAATGCTACATTTTTCGAGACTAATGAATATTCTTTTACTAAAAACTGAAAAAAAAAAAACTGAAAAATAATTTTCTAAAGCAATGTTTTTGTAAAAGCTGAAAAAAAAATATTTCCTCTTCTTCTTCCTTCCTTGTTCTGTCTCTTATACACATTCTAGATGTGTATAAGAGACAGAACAAGGAAGGAAGAAGAAGAGGAAATATTTTTTTTTCAGCTTTTACAAAAACATTGCTTTAGAAAATTATTTTTCAGTTTTTTTTTTTTCAGTTTTTACAAAAATATTGTTTTAGAAAATATTTTTCAGCTTTTTTAAAGCAGTTTTTTTTGTAAAAACTGGAATTTGTTTTTTTATTTTTTTCAGTTTTTAGTAAAAAAAAATCACTTTTTTCTAGACTAAATAAATGCTACATGTTTAATTAAAACGGAAAAGGGTCAGAAATGCCCTTAACGTATTAGAAATGGCTAAAAAATGTCCTCCTTCCACCTATGTGTTCAAATTTGCCCTTAATGTTAAAATGCCCATCAATGCCATGTCATCTTTCCGTTAAGAGAGGGGCATTTTTAAGCCTAAAAATAATATTAAGGGCAAATTTGAACCCATAAATGGAAGGAGAACATTTTTGAGCCATTTCTAATACGTTAAGGTCATTTCTGACCCATTTCCGTTATATATATAAAAGATGTCAAGTATGAGATATGAACTCACACATATCCTGTGGAATACATGAAACTTAGCACTATGATTTGATTGCAATTTGAAAAATACTTTTGGAGGATAAAAGTTTACTTTGGTGGGAGAGATTCGTTTATTTTTAAAGTACGTACTTATGAACTATATATAATTAATTTGTGTCTCCTACATAAAACAATTAATGAGATCCCTTAAGAAATTCATAATACTCATGATTAGCAAGATACTAACAATTCTTAGGCACGAGGATATGCAAGGCAAGGGAAACTTAACTACCAATAAAAATAAACAAATGACACCTATATGATGGAAACATATATAATTGTGTTCTGGAAAAGCCTAGCAACTTAAAATGTAGTACTTATTTATGTATAAAATATAATATAATGTTCCATCTTTGTTATCCGATATATAGCCAACTATAGCTTACCCAGATCTTTGAATATCTGTTATCAAGAATTCAAAATTCTATTATTCAACTCTATCCATAGCCTAAATTGATAAAAATAAAAAGGGAAAGGTTCAGCGACAAAGCTCCAATATAATTAACTGCTTCGGCAGAACCCAATAACATTAATATAAATTCTGCATTTTGTGTTAAAAAATTTAATTAATATATATAAATAATTTATCTCGAACTCAGTAAGCTATTCTTCTCTATAATCTAGAACCATAAATTTAAAATTCTCGATCTGCCTCTAAAAAGGTCTATTTAACTATATATATTGCATTATTATGAAATATATTATTCTCTTTTTAGGCTTTGTGGAAAGCGAATGAAATGTACATTTACGGGTTGTAAGGCATTCTTTAAGAATCTTTTAACTGGCAAAGTATTCAACTGATTATTCTACTAAATCCCATTAACTCCATTTTGGATTAGATTCTTAAAATTTTCACTTTCTCAAACTAAGCTTTCTTTATACATCAATCATTCATGGCATTTTTGTTTTGGATTTCCTTTTTCTCCATTCATTGGATACTTATCCTTCTGGGAAAAAGACTTAAAATTTTCTCATTTGATTGGTTATTGTGGGATTATTTTTATCTGAGAACAGGAGAACACTACATTTTTGTAATTATATAATAAAATCAATTAATATTGTTCGCATTTATAATATCTAGAAAACAAATAAGGGGATTCTGAAATATCACTCATATATATAGGACTTAAATTTGTGATCTACGATCACTTTTGAATCCCATTTTCATTAAACTAATATCTTACGTCGTGTTAAGTGGATTCAATATATATATAAAGACATTATTTTTATTTTTTGCACCTTAGCCGAAGGGGATTAGATTGAACCCCATTGCCAACACCGAGCTCCGCCCTGCATGTGGGGGCCAGCCGAGGCCGTGTCTATAGTGCGCACGAATTTCCCAAAAAGTCAGCCCGGGTCGAAATCAACCTAGAATGAATGAAGGGGAGGACCCTAATCTTGCGTTGGTTTTGCCAAATTATGGGTCCCTTGTCAAGATATACGTATATTGCTATTAGTCTTAAGGAATTAGCATTTAGTATTCAAAATTCTACTTGATGCTTTGACTTGAGTAAGGCATAAAAAAACATATAATTGCATCAAAAGCACGAGGAAGTGGAGAATGGAATTAGAATCACTTTAGTCGGCCTCTTAGCAAAAAGATATATTTAGAGTATTGTTGAAGATTGAAAATCAATTGGCCACTTAAAAGTAAATTTACGAAATAAACTTAAAATTAAATATATAAAATTACATATTTTGCATATCAATCAACTATGCTTACATTAAAAATTAATCTAGGTTAACTATATGAATCATTTGAATCTATATACAAATAATTAATTTATCATAAGTATAGTGGCTATTTGAACCATTCAAGAAAGAATTTAACTTTTATACGCCGGTAATATGAATTTTTTGCTATGAATTTTTTGCCACTATAAGTCTGTAAAAAGTAAAATTAATAATGTGAAAAATAAGATGGGCTATATACCACTATAACAGGTTAAAATATTCTAGTAACATTAAATAAAAGTTTTATTATCAATGTACATAAGCTAAATCCTTTTAGTTATACCAAATGAGAACATCAATGGCAACTGTCAAGAGATTATTGAAAATGGATCTGGGTTCCAGTATTTTGCTTAACGAGTTGGACTTTCACCATATGTTTGTTTTTGAGAACTTTACACAAATAGCCAGAAAATTCATTGTTTTCTTTGCATGCAAAGACATTCTTAGTGCAGCCCAATTCTTGTATTTATCCCAACCCAAGGAATTGTGGGCTTAAAGCAATTGGAATCCTTAATCCAGTTGTCCAATGAATGAATCCTAATTCTTTGACAATCTTAGGCTTTCCAAGAATAACACAATATTTGATTTTAAAAAAGGATATTCTAATCTCATTTTACGTAGAAATAGCGCCCACTAGCCTTTTTTCAACTATGTAACAAGAAAATAGCCATTGTAGTTTCAAATTTCACAAATGAAACTCCATGAGACCATGACACTATTCTAAAGTTTTTCTTTCAAAATTTGAAATTTCATGACAATGTCTATTTTTTCAATTATAGGAGTAGAAAAGTGGCTATCCCGTTTTAACTGTTACAAGAGCTACGGAATATGCAGTTATATTCAACAAGGTCAATGTTCAAGTTCAATCATATACTAAAATGCTAGATGGATTCCTCCGATCAAATGTATGTATTGTAGAAATTAAATATAGATGGCGTTGTTTCACATAAAAAATAGTCCGAGGAATTTGGGGTGTATTAGCAGACAGATCAAAGATTTAAAATTTATGGATTCAAGTTCGGGATTCTACCGCATCTGATTAATTTACTGATTTGGAATCTATCATTGTGTACTTTTTATAGTGAAACATTTTAAACACATATATAGGGTTTAAGCTAAAGCTATTGTATGCAGATGAGCCTACAACATTAACGTTGCATCCGCCCCTGGGCATTACCACAATATGATTTGAAGAAGTCTTCTACAAATACCTCTGAAGTCAGTTAAATTACTTAGCATTTACGTGAAATAGACTAGACTTTCAGCTAGTTAAGAGTTAGAAGGCTACTCTTGCTTTTATTAACAGTTCTAGTGTGATGACCCGCCATGTCATCATGCCACATAGGCGCCATTTGGCATATATTAATGCCATGTGAAAGTTTACATAGGAGGAAAACAAAGACGTCATGCCCGAGGAGTTGCCTAAGCCCTTGCCGCCTAGGCGAGAGTTGGATCACAAGATTGAGTTGGAGCCAGGGGCTAAGCCACCCGCATTTTCCCCATATCGTATGGCACCGCCCGAGCTAGAGGAGGTCAGGAAACAATTGAAAGAGTTACTAGATGCTGGTCACATTCACCCATCAAAGGCACCTTTGGCGCACCAGTATTACTCCAGAAGAAAAAGGATGGATTGCTGCGCTTGTGCATAGACTACCGAGCACTTAATAAGGTCACAATGAAGAATAAGTACCTGATCTCGCTCATTTCTGACTTGTTCGATAGACTTGGGCAAGACAAGTACTTTACCAAGGTGGATCTTCGCAAGAGCTACTACCGGGTTCGCATTGCAGAAGGGGATGAGCTGAAGACAACATGTGTGACGAGATATGGAGCCTTTGAGTGGTTGGTGATGCCCTTCGGCTTAACCAATGCACCAGCCATATTTTGCACCCTTATTAACAAGATTTTTTATCCCTACCTTGATTAATTCTTGGTAGTCTACCTAGACGACATAGTCATCTACAACAACACCTTAGAGGAGCATATGGAGCACTTAAGGAAGGTTTTCCAAGTCTTGCGAGAGAACGATCTATACATCAAGAGGGAGAAATTCGAGTTTGCACAATCAAATATGCACTTCTTAGGCCATGTTATTAGCAATGGCAAGCTACGCATGGACGAGTCTAAGGTACGTGATATCTAGGAGTGGGAGGCACCTATAAAGGTAACTGAGTTGAGATCCTTCCTTGGCCTTGTTAACTACTATCGTCGGTTCATCAGTGGCTACTCAGAAAGGCCGCACCATTGACTGAGTTGCTAAAGAAGAACAAGCCATGGGTTTGGAAAGAGCATTGTCAAAGGCATTTGAAGATCTCAAGGCAGCTGTAACAGAGGAGCCAGTCTTGACATTACCTGACTTTGCCAAGACATTTGAGGTGCATACAAATGCCTCAGATTTTCCATTGGGGGTGTTCTGATGCAGGATAAGCATCCCATAGCGTTTGAGAGCCGTAAGTTAAATGAGACGGAGCGGCGTTACATGGTGCAAGAGAAGGAAATGATTGCCATTATGCATTGCTTTCCTACATGGCGACATTATTTGCTCGGGTCGAGGTTAGTGGTCAATAATGACAATGTGGCTACTAGCTACTTTCAGACGCAGAAGAAGCTCACACCAGAACAGGCTAGGTGGCAGGATTTCTCGGCCGAATTTGATTATATACTGGAGTATAAGCTGGGCAAAGGTAAAGTTGTAGCCGATTCCTTGAGCCGGAAAGACAAGCTTGCTACAATCACTTCAACAAGATGGGACATTCGTAAGGCTATAAAAGAAGGCATGCAGCATGATCCAGCAGCCAAACAACTTATTGAGTTAGCCAACCAGGGAAATACGAGACATTTTTGGGTCGAAGATGGCCTACTGCTTACCACAGGTCGGCTGGTCTACGTGCCTAAGTTTGGAGACATTAGATGGCGGATCATAACGGAAAGTCATGACACAATGTGGGCTGGTCATCCAGGCCAACGTCGCACTAGGGCCTTGGTTGAGTCAGTCTACTATTGGCCACGCATGCGAGATGACATCGAGTGTTATGTGTAGACTTGTCTTGTCTGTCAACAGGACAAGGTTGAGCAACAACAACCCGGAGGACTTTTGTAGCCACTACCAGTTGCTGAGCGTCCATGGGAGAGCGTGACTATGGACTTTATCACTTGCCTACTGAAGTCCGACGGTTATGGTACTATTATGGTGGTCGTGGATAGATTTTCCAAATATGCCACCTTCATGCCCGCCTCACCAGGTTGCACTGCCAAGGAAGCCGCCAAACTATTCTTTAAGAACGTGGTGAAGTATTGGGGCTTACCAAGGTATATTATTAGTGATTGAGACCCCCGTTTTACTGAAAACTTTTGGAGAGAGTTATTCGATATACTTGGCACGGAACTGTACTTTTTTACTAGTTTCCACCCGAAGACGGATGGACAAACGGAATGGGTCAATGCTTTACTAGAATGCTACTTAAGACATTATTTAAGTGCGCATCAGAAAGATTGAGCAAGGCTCTTAGACATCGCCCAATTCTCTTATAACTTGCAGCAGAGTGAGTCCACGGGGCGGACACCATTTGAACTAGCCATAGGCCAACAACCACAAACTTCACATTCATTACCAGCCACGTTTGTGGGAAAGAGTTTGGGGGCTTATCATATGGCCAAAGGATGAGAGGAGCAACTTAACACTGCTAAGTCCTACTTGGATAGGGTAGCTAAGAAGATGAAGAAGTTTACGGACCGTAAGCGGCATCCCACGAACTATGGAGTTGGGGACATGGCTATGGTGAAGTTTAACCCAAGACAATTCAAGGAACTACGGGGCATGCATCAGAATTCGATTCGCAAGTATGAGGGGCCATTTAAGATCATCGCCAAGGTAGGCAAGATCTCATACAAGCTTGCCATGCCATCGTATCTTAAGATCTACCTTGTCTTCCATGCCGTTATGCTTAAGTCATATCATGAAAACAAGGATGATCCAAGTAGAGGACAATCAAGTTGAGCGCCTATTACTATCACCGCCTCGTATGATCGGGAGATTGAGGCTATCATGGATTACCAGGCCAGGCAAAAACTAGGGCAAAAAGCCACGGCTATGTTCCTCGTCCATTGGAAGGGACAATCACGGAGGCCACATGGGAACAATATGAAGACTTATGAAAATTCAAAGATAAGATCCGAGAGTTTATGTAGCAGCATTGCGCCGCGGTCGTCGCAATATTAGATGGGAGAGAGTGTGATGATCCGCCATGTTATCATGCCACATAGGCACCATTTGGCATATATTAATGCCATGTGGAATCTTACATAGGAGAAAAGCTAGTATTTGTGAGAAGATTCTAGAGAAGTATGGACATTTCCTTTGGAAGACCCTAGATGCCTATGGATTTGCTAGGAAAGTCTTTGGAATCTTCTAGGCTTGTAGAGAATTCTAGAGAAAGCCCTTATCTTGTAATTATTAAGGACTTGTGTTACAATTAATATTTACACACTAGCCCCTAGGAGACTAGTAGATAAAGGGGGCCATTCATTTGTATTTCACCAAGCAAACAATTCAAGTTCTATCTAATACAAAGTTTCCTTTAACAATTCTCTTGTGTTCTTTCTACCATTCTCTTAGAGATCTCGAGTGTAGTGAGGCTGACTTGGAATAGCAAGAACGTGAGCAAGTTATGCAAGCTCGTGAGCGAGTTTTCAAGTACCGCACGTGTACTTAGTTAACGACCAAGGACATGACATAGTGTAGTTGTGACTGTCTGAATTTCTTGTTAACCGTAGCACTTAAATGCAGATTAATTAGCTGATTGGTCTTGTTTAATTTGTGGGTGATTAAATTATGATCACTCTTTTATATAACTTGCATTTGGAATAGACAAAAGCTAATTTATAGTTCGTTGATTATAATAATTTCATGAGACGAATTATAGAACTAATTAAATATTATGAATACATGTCACTGCTCTACATAAGTTATTCAAATATAGTCAAAAGAAGATACATCTAAACTAGTGATCTCAGAAACCCTAATAACACCTTAATGTAGACCTCAGCCGCAAAAAAGTTTCAACTAATTTAGAAGCTTAGCTATATATTCCTACTTATAAAAATTAGTATTAATTAAAACCAAGGTTCGAATTTCTTTTCCTCAAATATGAATTAGACGTTGGTAGTTTGACCAAATATGTTGTATATATATATATTCTAGATTCGCTACTGCCAAGAAACTCCGATGAATTGATCATGCAGCTGGAGCATAATCATAATCTCGATCATCGTCATCTCCTTCCAACGATGCTGCAGGAGCATAGTCATAGTCTCCATCATCATCGTCACCACCTTTTTCTAAGCATGCTGCTGGAGCATAATCATACCCATCATCCCCATCATCATCTCCATCTGAACACGATGACCTTCTCTTCTCGAACCCAATAATTTTGAAAATGCTAGACATTCTATCTCTTCTTAATTGAGATATTGGATGTTAATGTTTTTATCTCTTTGATAAGATGTGAAGAATGGTGTTGTAGTGTGTATGATTGGTGAAGAAACCATTTGCTTATATAAAGGTAAAGAGCCAACTCTAGACTCATTTTGACTAAGTTTGGCATGTTAGGAAGTGTGTAATGTTAGCTGCAGAATGTGCGGAGCCATAAGCTTTGCTGCTTATACGCTACTTTTGGGGCTGCCACATCCAAAATACATTTTACATGTCACTACGTATGATTGAGTGTTTAAAGGTGGAGCCAGAATTTGAACTTTACGATTTTTAAATTTGTCAAGAAACCTATAATATAACTCGTCTTAGTTACTGGGTTCGTGATTAAATATTTAAATGTTTATACATATTTCATGGACTTTCTATACAAATACTGAATTTAAGCAAAAGTTACTGCCCATGTTGCATATTATTCTCCATCCTAGTGGTGGACATAGAATCTCTGTCTCTCTATAACTTTTGGGTGGGATTTCAGTATTAACCATCAAAATCCTTTAAAAAGAACGTAAAGCAAAAAAAAATCATTATCAGCATAATTGGTTGCTGCTTTCACATTTCATAAACTAATCTGTTTGTCCCATGCAATTGTCTATATATGGTGTGTTTAAACCTTTTACCAAAAAATATTTAGAACGTGTGCATAAATGAGCCAAAACAAATCTGTCTGTGGAAACGTGTGCATGGCACGTGGAAGCATGTATTATCTACGTGGATGCTGACTTGCTTAGTTGGCATGCCACCTAGGCGGATATGTTGACTATAATGTCGATCGAGTACATGTCCTTTGACGAGAAATGTTGTAAAAATTTCGACATTTATTCCTTTTTGTGCACGAGTTAAGTATGTGTATCCTACATAAGAGCGGTTGACTACACTAGTGAACCCAATAATTTCGTAAGAATATATATATATATATATATATATATATGAAGATTGTTCAGTTTGCCCTATGTGGCTGACTACGTACCCTTCATACACTATAGAAAATTTATTAAATATGTACAAATATTTAATTACGAACATAATAACTAAACGAGTTATGAAGTTCGATGACAGATTCAGAACTTAAAAATTTCAAATGCTAGCTTGCGTCTAATCAAACAGAGTCATGTAAAATAAGACGGAAAGAATATCTGATATACGAGCCAACACCTCTTTTGACTGCTACATACAGTGGTGAACCACCCACCTTCTCCAGAATATAGGATTTATCTCTATCATCTTGAGTGTTTGTTGTGAGGAAAACTCTATACAGCTGTATAAAAGAGGAAGACCACTTTAATCTGTAATGTAATACACTATTCCTTTGCTCATCGAATATACAAAAGCTTTCAGTTAACCATCTCGATTTGGATCCTGACAATTGTTTGGGCCGGCTTCTAGCATGATCAAGCTACCATGTTTCGTACTTCGTCAGCATTTCTGTAGTGTTAAAACTTGAATTTGGTAAACTCAGTGATATGTAAGTGAATCGCTCAAAGACTGTTGAGTATTGAGATTTTGATGATTAATAAAGTTTGTTTAGATGCAATGTTCGAAGAACCAGGTCCTCAACGAAATTGCTTAACTGATCTAAGAACCAGCTCATCAGGGTAAAGGACCAGCTCCTCTGATTGATGATTGTATATTTGTGCAAGAAAGTAACTTTATCTCAAAGTTACCCAAGTTCGAGTTTGGTGGAAGAAGGCTGCTACATGTGATAAGGGTTGTTGCCCAAGAAGATACGAATAAATCAGTAAGAGATAAGAGTCCCAAAACTTGTGGAGTCCTTGGAACACACTACTAGAAATTCGGCCAAAACCCGACTGAAGTCGGGCTATTTTTTAAAATATTTTATTTTTTAATTTTTTTTACGAAACCGACCTACTTCGGTCGGTTGTTTTTGGCGCAAAAATGCGGAAAACTATTTTAGCATTCCGCGAAATTTATTTTATAAGAAACCGACCGAAATCGGTCGTTTTTTCATTAATGTCTTCAATCTTCTTTGGATTTGTCATCACATCACCATTACTATCTATGAGTTTTGTTATCTGATTCTGCACCTTCCTGCCCTTCATGCTAGCAAAGAAATAAGCACTATTTGTATCTCCCAATTGCAGCCATTGTACTCTTGATTTCTATTTATAGATGGATTCCTTAATTTTATCTAATTTCTCAAGTTGTAACAGAAGGTCTTTTTCCTCTTCAAACAAACTGTTTGGGGCATTAGAAGTCCTCATTGTTCCTTGTGTGTCTTTCATCTTTTCTCTGATAGTTCTAATCTTCTCTGCAACATTCATAAATTCCTTTGTATTTAACTGTTTCAAAGCTGATCTTATATTTTTTAAATTTTGCCATATAGCTGCCATACTTCCTTCATGCAGTCCCCAGTTATCCTCAACAATCTTCCTAAAATCTGGGTGATCTTCCATACAATTGTAGAATTTGAAAGGCCTCTTCTTTTTATCACAACTTCCCTCTGCCTCAATACCCAATGGAGAGTGATCAGAGAATAGAGAATTCATTATATGCACTTGCAGAAGAGGCATATTGATCATCCAGTTGTCATTTACAATTGCCCTATCAATTCTACTATAAATATGGCTATTTGTCCATGTATATGACTTGCCAACTGTTGGTAGCTCTGTCAAACTACAGTCTTCCATCAAAGCTCTGAAATCTTTTGTTTCATGGTCTTGCACTTCTTTACCATGGACTCTATCTTCAGCCCCCAAAATTGCATTGAAATCCCCCATTATCAACCAAGGTCCCATGATTTGTCCCTCCATGTCCCTAAGCATATCCCATAGAGATTTTCTATCTTACACATTATATAGCCTATACACTACTGAAAATTGAAACTCCTTATTGTTATGCAGAACTTTAACAGTTCCATGAATAATCTGGGCAGATCTCTCTATAACTGTGTAACTTAGAACATTTGGATTCCAAATTACCCATATTCTCCCCTTACATGAAGTTGACACATCATGACACCACTTCCACCCCGACAAAATCTTCTTTATAATCTTATCAGC
Source organism: Nicotiana otophora (assembly GCA_000715115.1). Taxonomy (NCBI): domain Eukaryota; kingdom Viridiplantae; phylum Streptophyta; class Magnoliopsida; order Solanales; family Solanaceae; genus Nicotiana; species Nicotiana otophora. The sequence continues at coordinate 21,117 of AWOL01S0035557.1, read as the reverse complement.
TTTTGCTTCATGAACTCTATGCTCACTTATTGCTATCATATTCACCTTACTTTCCTTCATAAACACTCTTAACTCCTTGTGCTTAAACACTTTGTTGAAACCCCTTACATTCCATGTGATTATCATATTGATATTGTGGTAACACCTCTACTTCACCCCCTCTACTTGAACTACATTCAGCTATTCCATTTCCTCTTGCCGTGCTTCTACTAAAGTATTAAACCCATTCAGAACTGTGATGTGCTGCCCAGATATTGGTAATTTCTGCCCTTTTGCTGCTGATTTACTCTTCACTTGTTGCCACATATCTCCATCCTCCATCGTTTGATCTTTTACACTTTGGGTCTCATTATTCTTCACTGGAAAGTCCTTTGAATCTAGGTTTTGTATTTTACCTTCAATGTTAATAGGCTTCCATTCTGTCCTCTGCCTTGGGATTTTCATGTGTTGTTGCTGGCCTATCTTTTTCTCCACCCCTGCTACATGGACCTGCTGTTATTGACAATTATGACCAATTTGCATACATCTTGAGCAATAAGTTGGCTTCGAGTCATACCATACTTCCTGCTCAATCATTTTGCCTTTTGGATCTTTAATTTTGATTACATTTGGGAGCTCCTTGGTTATATCTATCTCTATCAGAATCCGTGCATATGAAATTCTCTCTGCATTCGAGGTACATGCATCAGCATATATGGGTTGGCCTAAACCACTCCCAATTTTGCTCAATGCATTTGCACTCCAATAACTCAAAGGTAGGTTAGGCAATTTTATCCAAATAGGAATTGTTTTCAGATCTTCCGCATCAAAATCAAAATCAGCAGTCCATGCCTTGATAATGACTGGTCGATTGTTCAACATATGAGTCCCTGAGTACATCACCAAATTTCTTTCTTCCAAACATGAGAAATTGATCACAAAATATCCTGCACTGTGGTAAAATACTTTTGGTTTTGCTGAGAAATTCCCCTGTGTTGCTACAAATCTCTCCATAGCCCCAATTGTAGGTGAACCACCAATAACATATGCTATTGCAGCATATTTTCATGTGTCAATCTCACTATCCATATCCTCTTGTACCAGTTCCACAATCATCTCACCCTCAACAATTGTAGGAGGTATAAAAGTCAGATCCATACCTCGCGCTGCCATTTTGTTCTTCTCAAATAGCGCCGACCATGCCTTCCCTACTGGTTGTCCTGGTTCCAGTTGTAATTTACGCTGTGCACCTCCATTCTGAGTTACTATTTCATTGACTTTGTCACTTTGATCTTGCTTCAATTATGGATCTGCAACCTTAGTCTGCTTCTGCCATGGTTCGTTTGAGCTTAGATCAGTCTGCATGTGTACCAGAGTTATCCATGTAGTTGCTAGGGTTTTGATACCTTCACTGCGCACATGTAGGGTTGGCCAAATCTCCAAATTAGCTATTGTATGTTCCTTTCCTTTGGTGCATGCTATTTCCTCAGTCATTTTCCTTGCATTAGTGGCGTTATTACTCTCACCGACCCCTATTTTGGTCGATAAGCTAGTAGCGTTGCCTCCGGTTGCTAGGGGCTTTGGTGTTACCATACGTAAAGCTTCTGAGATCCTTCCTTCCATGGAGTTGCTGTCTTTCTCTATCAGTTGTTTTGTAGCTTTTGACGGCCGACCTCGTGCTCTTCCCATTTCCGATGAGCGCAGATTAGCACTTCACGCTAAACGTGCGCCGAGAGAGAAAGGAGAAGCACTAAGAATTACAATTAGAGTTAGATCCTGTATTTATATTTAAAAATCTATTAAATATGTGTTTTATTTAAAAGGCATATCCATTAGTGTTTTAAAAGGCATGGGCGTAAGGCGGGGCATTTTACATATGCCTCAGCGGGGCGTAAGCCCCATAGGTATTTAATTTTTAATATTTTATAAAATAATATAATGACAATAAATATTTATAAACAGGTAAAATTGCATAAAAATTGAAGAAAACTATATATATGTGTGCTCCATCCCCACAAAAAACTAATCAAAACAATCTATTATACGTTACTTACAAGAACAAGTAATTTGAGTCTAAAAGAATAAAGTTTTCTATATGGATAAACAAAAAGGATGATTAACCTGCAATTTGAACTTTGAATTTGCTGCTATGAAGAAGAATGCAGTTCTCTTTGTATTTGTAAAAAAAATTAAATATTCGTTGCTTTTGGGAGATATTAGCAGACTAGCGGACAAGATAAAAAATTGAAAAAATCATGAATTAGGGCTTAAATCAATAAAAAAGGTCTTTACTTTTAAATTTAATACTTTTGAATTCCTTTTTAAACCTTTTGAGTAATTAACAAACTGACTTTTGAGAATTTGGGTATTATATGAAGGACTAATTCAATAAATTTTGTTTTAATTTAAAAATGTCTCCAGGGCTTACTCCTTACTAAAAACACGCGCCTTGAACGCCCGGGCATACGCCCCAAATTGCGAGGCATACGCCTCCTGAGACTTTCTCCCCACACCATCATCCCGGGGCATTTTTGGTACGCCTTGCCCTGGGGCTCGCCCCAGAAACGCCTTTTAAAACAGAGGCTAGGATTTCAGTAAAACATCAAAATCATATATAATATAGTCATATCATTACCCTCTCACTTTAAAATTAATTTGTACAGATTTTTCGAATGGGTTATATACTAGTTTGTGATATCAAGTCTTGAAAGAGTAGAACGATTAAGGTGCAACTTTCTGTGGATGCAAATTGAATGAGCCACAACAAATCTTATAAGCTCGTGGAAACGTGTGCATGTCACGTGGAACTGTGTACTATATTGGCATGCAAGGGCGGAGCTATAGTATCACTATGGTTCACATTGTTGAGTATTGAAGTTTTGATGATTTACAATGCATGACAAAATGCTCAAAGAACTAGATCCTCAACATAACTGCTTAATTGTTCTGAAGAACCAGCTCCTCAGGATAAAGGACCAACTCCTCATGTTGATACTTGTATGTCTGTACAAGACAAACTTTATCTCAAAGTTACCCAGGTTCGAGTTTGGTGGGAGAAGGCTCAGGAAAATACGGATAATTTAGTCAAAGACAAAAGTCCTAAAGCTTGTGGAATCCTTGGAACAGTAAGAGTCCTATCAAAGAGGAAGCCAACTATGAATAGGACACCTAGAAGATCTCAAGTTGAAACATTTAAATATGATTAACTTTGGACTTCTGAACTATCCTTTTATACATTAACTGAAGAGTCATAAGCTGTTTACCCTAGTCGAGTACTTGCATTGTATTCTTCTTGAGCCAGTTTAGTGAATGTGTTTTAGGAAATTGAGTTGTAATCAAGTATTATTTTACAATTAAAGAGTTGGAATGAGTGTTTGCTTTACAAGTTAGAGTAACTTGTGAATCAAATAGGAGTATTAGGAGTACTGGAGAGTATTTAATTATGTACAGTCCTTTAATTGATATATTTTGGCTCATTGTTCTAGTGGAGTTGGAGTTGAAAATTCTACGTGATAGGTCGTGGTTTTTGCACCTTTTGTGCCGGGTGATTTTCCACGTAAAAATCAATGTGTTCATTTTATTGCTTATTTACTTCACGATTAAGGAACATAGTAAAGAACCAAGTTCTTTAGTAATCCATATGAGCACTCAAACTAACAATTGGTATCAGAGCGGATTTTCTCATATACACGGCTAACATCTAGAGAGATCTTGGAAGGAAGATGAGTGCTCCACCCGGAATTAATGAAGGACAATCAACTACCCGGCCACCCCTGTTCAGTGAAAAATATTACAGTTGGTGGAAAGTAAGAATGTAAGACTTCCTGACAGCTGAAGACTATGAGCTATGGAACATAGTGAACCAAGGTCCTTTGATTCCTACTAAACAAAATGCACAAAATAAAACAGTTCCTAAGGTCCCCTCCGAATTTGTGGCAACAGATTTCAGAATGATGGAGAAAAATGCAAAGGCCTAAGAAAATTCTTATATGTGGACTTGGTCCTGTGTGTAAAGAGATCGAGGATAGAGCTACTCATGAGAAAATATGAGTTCTTCTCCATGAAGGAGTCTGAGCCCATCTAAGATATGATGACTAGAGTTACTATAATAACCAATAAACTAAAATCATTTGGAAAGCTGTTTACCTCATAAGAGTTGGTTAGCAAAGTTCTAAGAATCGTTCCAGCTTCACGGGAATCTAAAGTCATTGCAATCCAAGAAGCCAAGGAATTGGACAAAATCTCACTTGATGAGTTGGTTGGAAACTTAAAAACTCATGAAATGAGAAAGATAGAACCGCACAAGGAAGAACCAAAGAAGGATAAGGCCTTGGTTCTTAAAGCATCCGAGGATGATGAATCTGACTATGATGATCCAGATCTGACAATGTTTTCCAAGTTCAAGAGGTTCATTATCACAACCCAATTTAGGATCGTGACCGGCACTTAGGAGCAAGTGCTCCCAAGAAAGCCTTATCGGTATTTTACAGAACAATAGACAGAGTTTTCCCTCCTTTTGACTATCCAAAAGAATTTTCTGTCTCAAAATTAACATCCAACCATCCTAATATCAAACCAAACAATCAACAACTTATCAATTAACCAAAATAAATCTCCACCATTACTAATCAACCCACTAACAAACGGAAATACTAATTTATCTCCAAATTTGATAAGGAAGTGCAATACTCATCATAAGTCTATAATAACGAAAGAACACTCATGACACTAAAAGAATGACAACGGAGCGACTCTAAGAGTTTCGAGAAAGAGACTATAACAAACAAATAACAATCTTTGCTCACGCGAATAAATGCGAGGCTCACCAGGAGATGTCAACTCGTGTACTCTAATTAATGGAATCCTCGCATGCATCTATTGTTGTTTTTGTAAAAATAATAGCGGAAAGTGAGTCGCTAGCTCAGTGAGTAATAATACTTAACCACAACTATTTTATTGGGGATAAGTCAGAAAATATGCTAGTATATCAAATAGAAAGTATCATAAGAATGTCCTTTCTAAAACGGTAAATATAATCAGTCTTTTCATGTGTTTCCTGTAATAAAAATCAATTTAACAAATCGGTAATAAACTCAGTAAATACTTTCTCATAACAAATCTTTATGTTTGGGAGGATTTTCAAGAAAGGATCATGTAATATGTATCACTGTGTGGACCCTTTCTTTAAAGAAGTCAAATATAACTGTAGGTCCCTACTCGAGGGAAAAGTGTAACTGTATGCTAGTTCTACCTTCCCACTAGAGAGAGCTATAACTGTAATCGGCAATCTATAAATACAAGGTGCACCAGGTCTAACGAACCCGCCGTTAGCTATGAGATCCTTCAAGATATCCTCTCATTTATACTTTTCTTTGTAAGCAGTAAATATTCACATGAAAGCATTTTCAAAATAATACAAGGCATTTCAGTTCTTATCAAATCATGTAATCAAATTTCGGTAACAGTAATCATATCTCAAATAATAGTAAAATATGTCTAGTAAGAGTGAGAGCATTTTTAATAACTGTAAACATCTCAATTAAACTATTCAGTACAATATCAAGTAAAGGACTTGTCCCACATGCAATTTCAAATATTCGGTAATATATATTTTTTAAAATAATATATAAACCATGCAGGTTAAGAAAACAGAAATTGTAATAAGATTACTACTCACAGTACTCGTATCGAAATATCAAGCTCGTTCCCTCGAGCAATCCGTATGGCTTCATTCAATCAATCTATGATCACATCATATTGATCTCGTGTTAATTTTTTATTCATGCTAATCCATAACTAATCTAGAATACTCCACCCTCGGGATTTCATGTTTAATTCTAATTTCGTCAAATTATATTAATCCATGCTACGGATAACTTAAACCAATCTATAATCTTCTAAATAGAAAGCATGCGTACAGTCTATTCATTGTACTATTAAATCTCCTTAACCATATGAATAAGATGAAACTTAAATAACCTTGCTGCCTATGATTTCTTAATGGTATAAATTTTTTAAGAAGGAAACGATTCATAAAAAGTTTACTAAGCTTACTTCTAAGTTAGTTGTGTCACTCCTAACAGCATCCCTAACAATATAGTTCTATTCCATATATTCATCATATACTCCAGTCGATAAGTTGCTAGATCCACACGCCTCTCGCTGGAACATTATAGAGCTCGTAATGCTTTAAGTGTTTCGCCAAAAACCTCTAAGGATGATTAAAGTGAAAGAAATAGTAAACTTTGTGGTTTCAATTATGGGAACTCTATTAAGGATACCTCTCTACTCCAGACGATCTTAGTACCATATGTCTAAAGCTTTTATATCCCTAGTCTATTACCCCTATTTTGCCCTGTCTACCAATTATATCTATCAAGCTCTCAATTATTCTCTACATAAAGATAAGCACCTCCTTGAAGCATAAACTATCACACGACTATTCTGCATGAGAAAATATCCTAATCATACCCTCGTAGCATCACAGAACATCGTCAATCCTCTAGAGCCTATTGGAATAGGGTTAACAATGGTGTGATTGTCAACCCTACCTTAGGCTTCTGGAATCTCGTCGTACAGTCCTCTATCCACTGAAATTTTGTGATTTTCTACGTTAACTTGGTGACTGGTGGTGCTATTCTAGAGAAATCCTACACAATTACCTATAGTAGATTGTCAAGCCAAAAAAGAAAGTCAGCCTCTATAGGAGAAATGGGTCTCGGCCATTTATAAACTGCTTCTGTCTTCTCAAAATCTACCATCTTTTCATTCATAGATACCATGTGCCCTAAGATTACCACGAGTCTAGCTAAAATTCACAACTGAAGAACTCGACAATAAGTTGATTTTTCTGCAGCGTCTTTAACATATTTAGAAATGAATTCTCGTGCTCTTCTTAGATACAAGAATATACTAGAATATAATAAGTAAAAACACTATGATTTGTGTTTTCTTCCAAAAATAATTTTGAACACCATATCCATTATATACATCAATGTAGTTGGAGCACTGACCAATCTAAATGATATCACAATTAACTCATAATGTTTGTACCGAGTAATAGAGGAAGACATCGAAATATCTTCCTTTCTTATTCTAAGCTGATGATAACCAGACTAAATATCAATGGCTCCTTGTAATCGATCAAACAAGTTATCTATACAAGACAATGGGAATCTATTATGTATTGTTATCTTATTTAATTATCTGTAGTTGATGCACATTCTTAAGGACTTATCCCCCTATTTATTTTTCAAACAATATTGGTGTACCCCATGGTGCAATACTCGATATGATAAAACCCGTATCCAGTAGGTCTCGCAATTATTCAATTGGCTCTTTTTACTTCGTTGGTGCCATATGATATGGTTTAAGTGTCAGGAATCGAATCAATACCGAAGTCTATTTCTCATATTGAAGGTAATCTTGGTAAATCTTTAGGAATACATTAGAGAATCTCTCACTACGATTATTTTATTTTTCAAACTAAGTTTCACATATCTTAGATCTCTTTGTGAAAGCTACGAGACCCTAACCATTCTTATTCAATAATTGTAGAGTCCTTTTTTTAAAATGATAGAACCTCGACTATCACTTGGATATGATTCTTTTTTTTAAACTAGATTTGCTAGATATGTCAATTTAACTACCTTTGCATGGTAATAAAAGGTAATGTAAATAACCAATCCCACTTATAAGCACGTCAAAATTAACAAGGTCAAGTATAATTTGGCTAGATGGGGTATCCTCTCTCTCTCAACTTTAATCCGATAAGCTTAATATAAAGTTTCAAGTGTAAGAGATTCTTCCATAGAAGTAGCAACTATTAAAGGATCTCATAAGATCTCAAGATGTTATTTATCTAACTCTTCCTCCCATATAAGAAAAATAAATTCATACTGCGAGATTTCCTAGTCCTTACCTTCTTAAATATATTCTTAGTTGCATAACAATCACATCGAGTTCTTATTATTTTTTTTCTAGCAAGTTCAGCTTCCACATAATAGGTCAGAGTTTTCGTATCTGAAAGTATTGCCTTATTTAAACGGTTAACCAACCATTAGACAAGCCTCTAAGCCTAAGGCATCACGTACCTAGCCAACAGATAGATCCTGGTATCACATGTCAGTACATCCATCATCTGAATTAATTTCTTAAGTACCTTTTAGGATTACGCTTTCGACTATCGAGAAGGAAACGATTCATAAAAAGTTTACTAAGCTTACTTCTAAGTTAGTTATGTCACTCCTAACAATATCCCTAACAATATGGTTCCATATATTCATCATATACTCCAGTCGATAAGTTGCTAGATCCACACGCCTCTCGCTGGAACGTTATAGAGCTCGTAGTGCTTTAAGTGTTTCGCCAAAAACCTCTAAGGATGATTAAAGTGAAAGAAATAATAAACTTTGTGGTTTTAATTATGGGAACTCTATTAAGGATACCTCTCTGCTCCAGACGATCTTAGTACCATATGTCTAAAGCTTTTATATCCCTAGTCTATTATCCCTATTTTGCCCTGTCTACCAATTATATCTATCAAGCCCTCAGTTATTCTCTACATAAAGATAAGCATCTCACTGATAATAATTTTTTAGCCATGGTGGTGGTCTAGTACTTAATTCAAAAGTGAATTTTATTATATATCTTAGCGGTATGAAAGCCCCTCATTGAGGCACAATAATCTTTTCATTGGCCTTGTTTACTACTTCTATTGTTTTCCTTTGCTGGGAGACAGTGCTATCCAGTGGCAGCATTTTGATGTCCTTAAACCTCTAGCCAAACTCTATTATTTAATGATTGGTCCGCGCCATACAGAAATAAGATAAAAGGTGACGTTCAGTTATTTGACCCCAATTGCCCTATACGCACGCAGGAATAAGAAAGAAAGACAAGACACACTCTATCACGCCCTCGCAGAATCACGATTATGGGAATATCCGGCTACATAACCATAATTGAGATTCTACTACCGACATGTGCTCCATTAGTCACAAGAATAATCTAAGCTCTGATACCAACTTTGTCACGACCCAATTTAGGATCGTGACTGGCGCTTAGGAGCAAGTGCTCCCAAGAAAGCCTTATCGGTATTTTACAGAAAAACGGACAGAGTTTTCCCTGCTTTTGGACTATCCAAAAGAATTTCCTGTCTCAAAATCAACAATCAACCATCCTAATATCAAACCAAACAATCAACAACTTATCAATTAACCTAAACAATTCTCCACCATTACTAATCGACCCACTAACAACTAGAAATACTAATTTATCTTCAAATTCGATAAGGAAGTGCAATACTTATCATAAGTCTATAATAACGAAAGAATACTCATGATACTAAAAGAATGATTATGGAGCGACTGTAAGAGTATCGAGAAAGAGACTATAATAAATAAATAACAATCTTTGCCCACACGAATAAATGCGAGGCTCACTAGGAGCTGTCAACTCGTGTACTCTAATTAATAGAATCCTCGTATGCATCTACTGTTGTCTCTGTAAAAATAATAGCGAGAAGTGAGTCGCTAGCTCAGTAAGTAATAATACTTAACCACAACCGTTTTTATTGGGAACAAGTTAGAAAACATGGTAGTATATCAAACAACAAATATCATAAGAATGCCCTTTCTAAAACGATAAATGTAATCGGTCTTTTCATGTGTTTTCTGTAACAGAAATTAATTTTACAAATCGGTAATAAACTCAGTAAATACTTTCTCATAGCAAATCTTTTTGTTTGGGAAGATTTTCAAGAAAGAATCATGTAATTTGTATCACTGTGTGGACCCCTTCTTTAAAGGAGTCAAATATAACTGTAGGTCCCTACTCTAGGAAAAACTGTAACTGTATGCTAGTTCTACCTTCCCACTAGCGAGGACTATAACTGTAATCGGCAATCTGTAAATACAAGGTGCACCAGGTCTAACGAACTCGCTGTTAGCTACGGGATCCTTCAAGGTCTCCTCTCATTTATACTTTTCTTTGTAAGCAGTAAATATTCACATGAAAGCATTTTCAAAATACTACAAGGCATTTCAGTCCTTATCAAATCATATAATCAAATTTCGGTAACGGTAATCATATCTCAAATAATAGTAAAACATGTCTAGTAACAATGAGAGCATTTTTAATAACTGTAAACATTTCAAGTAAACTATTCAGTACCATATCAAGTAAAGAACTTGTCCCACATGCAATTTCAAATATTCGGTAATACATTTTATTTTTACAATAATGTATAAACCATGCAGGTTATCATGAAGATACAAATTGCGGTAAGATTACTACTCACAGTACTCGTGTCGAAATATCCAGATCATCCCCTCGAGCAATCCGCGTGACTTCATTCAATCAATCTATCATCACATCATATTGATCTCGTGTTAATTTCTTATTCATGTTAATCCATAACTAATCTAGAATACTCCACACTCGGGATTTCATGTTTAATTCTAATTTCGTCAAATTATATTAACCCATGCTACGAATAACTTAAACAATCTATAATCTTCTAAATAGAAAGCATGCGTAGTCTATTCATTGTACTATTAAGTCTCCTTAACCATATGAATAAGGTGAAACTTAAATAACCTTGTGCCTATGATTTCTTAATGGTATAAATTTTTCAATACCTAATGGAATCCTATAAACAATGTGCAAAAAAATTATAATCTAAACGAAATTATAATCTAAAACGAAATTATATTCTTATATTTGTTTTGACTTTGTCAGGTCTTTCTCGTGGGTTTTGGCCCTTTATCTTTCTATTTATTTTCGTTTTTTTGTTTTGTTTTGTTTGACTTTTATTTTCTTTTGTTTTTTTGGGCTAAAGACTTATATGACCTTATTTAAATATCGGGTATTACATTCATGAAGAATTCCAAAAGTGCATCCAAGAGAGACCAGTAGTAAGACCAAGCAGATCGACAAAGCTAACTATGATGGGTGCTACAAGTGCGGCAAGCTAGATCACATGGTCAAGTACTGACCAATGTGGAAAAATTGAGTGGAGGAAAGAACGAGCTGAAAAAGAGAAATGGGAGAACATGAGAGAAAAGGGTTCCGACAAAGAAAATATTCTAGGCAAAAGATTTACTGAAGCAATGAAGCAGGCCTTCTTGGCAGCATATGAGGACAGTGGAAGTGATCAAGAGGATGAAAAGGAGTATGAGGCTATAAGTCTCTATGCTGTAATTGATGAACACCAGGCTGTGGAGACAGAACCCCCGGTACAACTTGGAATGCACATTGGAAGACCTTTTATGTTAGATAAATACCACTATAATGAATGAAAACTGGTATGGAAACATTTCTTGAGGCTATTGACTTTGACCTATGGTTAATTGTCATTCATGGACCAATTCTCTCAACCAAAATAGATAGTGAGAGTAACAAGTGCAACAAAAGTGCAACAAAAGAGAAGAGGAGTACGATGAGGAAGATCGTCAGCTAGTTCAGAAAAATGCTAAAGCAAAGGACCTGCTCTACAAAGCTTGTCTAGAAACACTCTCCTCATAGCGTTCTCTTGCATCTCTGATCATGATATATGGAGCACCTTGGAAACTGACTTTAGAAATGAAAACATCGAAGTGGTCTTGATGGAAATTGAAGAATCCAAAACAAAGGAAGAAGTGATAGGGATGATTGTCATGAGTGATTCAGAAACTGAAGATGAAGCAAACCAGGTAAGTATATCTGAGTTGAAAGAGAACATTCATGCTATGTCCAAAAAATAACTGATGGCCATAATTGTTACCTTAATGAATGAAATGAATAAAATGAGTACTGGAAATGATCATCTAATAAGCAACCTTTCATGTGTCAAACTTGATATCAACGAGCTTGAATCTCACAAAGCTAATTTAGAGAAACAGGTCAAGGACCTTAAGAACCGTGTAGAAGTCTCCTGATATACATGGCAAAGGAAAAATGAGTGATCTGCAGGATAAGCTTGAAAAATAATTAAAAATTACTAATGATAATCTTTGTGATGCGGAATGTAGAAATAAAGTTTTATAGGAAAACCTAGAAAGCTAATTATGAACTCTCTAGACTAAGCAAATGGCATAGATCTTCTGATGCTTTGAATTGGGTGAATGAAAATTGTAGTTCTAACAAATCTAGAATTGGCTATAGAAAACCTATCCCTAAGTTTGACCCAAAGTATGTAGGAATTTCTGATAATAATATGTGCACTCACTGTGAAAAAGTAGGACACTTTAAAGACACTTGTCCTGCCTTAATTCATGCTCAATTTAGAAGCACCTTTAGTATTGCTAAAAATATAAAGAAGGAAGAGGATTCAAAGGCCAATCCTCCTGTCCATACTAAGTGGATTAAAGTCAATAAGAAAATAGCTTCTAATCCCCCCCCCTTCTGGGCAAGAAGGGATTTGATTCATCCCTTTTCCAACAAAAAGGGACTCAAACTTGTGTGGGTTCCCAAAACTAACTTGTGAGTTTTGGTGCAGGTTAAGGTGAGAGGAAACAATCATGACTGGTATCTAGACAGTGGATTCTCAAGACATATGACTGGAGAAAAGAAAAACTTCCTCTCACTGACAGCCTTCCAAGGAGGGAGTGTGTCATTTGAAAATGGGAAAAGGGCCAGATAACAGGTATTGGCAAGGTTGGTAAGTTACTCTCTCACGCTATAGAAGATGTGTATTATATGGTAGGTCTTAAACACAATCTTCTTAGCATCTCTCAAATGTGCGACAAAGAAAATGAAGTAAAATTCAATTCCAAAATTTGCACTGTCATTAAGCTTGATACTGATGAAATTGTATTAAAGGGTAAGATACATAATAATGTCTACAAGATATCGATTATGTCACTTCCTCAGAGTGAGCACTAATCGCATCCAATTTCACTCCTCTATTTGAGGTTATGAAAACGGTCGATATAATAGTAATGCCCAACAAGAGTCGGGGTCGAATTCCGCATGGAGCTATATAAATGGGAGTTAGTAGTATATATCTTAGCGCGCGAGTTTGTATATCTAAATTTGTACTTCCATAATATTTGGTTTGTTTAAAAATCTAATTACACTACGATTGCAATTTAAAGACTGAAATTGGGAAATTATTTTTGTTGTTTTTCAAATGATATAAAAGGCCTAGGGCTATAACCTTCACCTAGGTGTTTGTCTAATGGGTTGTAAACTTTAAAGCTTGTTTTATTAGTCGGGGTGTATTATAGCTATCAACACTCGGTTACTCACTCAGTACCTCTCGATCAGAGAATAATTTTACCCAATTTGACTTTCTCAGATCCAAATGGGTATTGAACAAAATGGTTGAATAAAAGCTCAAATCGGGTTTTACTATCTCTAGGTTCAACCCTTTAATTGGGCATATCAATCTCTCGATTGACCCAATTTCTTGTTAGACAAGTTTTCCTAGACCAGGTCTCTCTTTTTCAAGTAGAGACCAATTCAAATAGGCATGAACTAATGTTTGCAACCATTAATTCTTCAAATAAAAGCAAGAACAAGGATAAATAATAAACACCCAACCATAAACAAGCAATAAATCAAACACCCATTAAGTCTACACACTAGGGTTGGGTCACAACCCTAGTAAAAATCTTGCTACTTATGCTTAAACTAGAAAAATAGGAGAAGAAATGATAATTAAACACATATTGCTAATTACATTGATAAACTCCATGTTGAAAAAGCTCAAAATAGCTAAAACTACTAAAAAGAGTAAAAGCAACCGTCTACTGTAGCAACTGATGTCAAAAATTGATCTAAAAAGTGAAACTCTTCTATTTATACACGACTGGAATTTTCGGACAAAAATACCCTTTCGGAGGTTCTATAGCCGCACAATTCCATGTGCGGTTCGCACTTTTCTTCAGCTCGACAGGATTGAAAATCTACGGCCGCATAATTCTGATATGCGGCTGCACTTCTCTCTTTCTGCTGTCTGCACAATTGTAAGTGCGGCCGCACCTTGCTCTTCTGCGATCTGCACAATTGTAAGTGTGGTCGCGTAACTCTTCTTCTATGGCTGTGAGCACCTATTATTTTTTACCATATTTGGATTTTCACTCACTTTTTAGTATTTAAATAGTTTTTAAGTTTAATCTTAATATTTTAGTTTATTTTACCTTTTTATAGGTTTTATTTGATAAAATTAAAAATCACAAAAAAAGAAGAAAATTTAATTTGGACTAGTTCTCCTAAAGTTTTGCTTTGTTCAAATGTCCAAGCCATGGCCCAAATTGGGCCAAACCTAAGCCCAATAACCAAACACCCATCAGATTTTCCCCCTAAAAAGCCCTACATCATTTTTAGGTCTCAGGCTCATTCAAGAGGGATCAACTGTTTTCCCCTATTTTTTCCTTCACTCTCATCATCTCTTTCACTGCCAAAACTTGCCGGAATCCAGCAAACCAAATCGACCACCTAGCTTCAAAAGCAAAGAGGAGCCTAATCACCAAAATTCCAAAAGCCAGCCGCAACCCCTTCATTGTTGAAGATCCAGACGCTTCCAACTTCCCTAAAAAAGACTATAATTTTCCAAGACAAAAGAGAGGAAAGGACGTAACAGTAACAGAGAAACAAAGGAAGGGAACGAACATAAGGGGATTACAAAACTTGGGTTTCAAGAAGTTTTCTTCTCGGTTCTTGGAGATTCCGAAGAAACAAAACAAAAATCAGTTTCTTCTTCTCACTCTCGGACACTCTTTTGTTTTTTAGAATTTTTTATATTTTTGGGTTTTGATTTCAGAAAATCGAAAAACAATACAAAAATACTTCGTCTTCTTCATTCTTGATTTGATTCTTAGTTTCTGATACATGGAGTTTAATTGAAGTTTGGAGCCGTTTTTGAGTTTGAGTCGTGTGGAAGTTGCCGTTGGAGGTTTAAGTCCGAAATTTCGGTTCGATTTGTGCTGATTTCATTTGAAGCTGTGTCAATTTTCGGCTGTAATTGTTGCTTCGTTTCAGTCCGTGTATTTGCCGCAACTCAATTAATCAGAAAGCTCTAACTTTAGGTTTATCTCATCTTTCTCTTTAATATTGAGTTTTCTCTATGTGTGATAAAATATAATGGGAGCCATTTAAGATAGATTTAGGATTATTGATTTTATACTTTTAAAAAGGAATGTGAATTTGAATCTAACTGATTTTGGCTCTAAATGTTTGATGTCTCTTCAATACATTCAAGGCTATGATAAGTAGAGTGTAATTCCGATGATTGCATAATTTTTGTGGTTGTGTTTAATTAATTGGCCTTAATATTTGTTACATATCTTGTCATATGCTTGGACCAAATGTTTAGTTTAGAGTAGTCTTTCTGCTTCTTGTTTCATTCGTTCGTGAAAAATTTTATTTTTTGAAAAGTATTAGTAGTATAACTTTGTAGGATAATTTAGTCTTGTCTTTATGATTATGCTACCGTTGTGAGTTTTCCTTTGTCCTTGGAATGTAGGCATTTTAACTTTGTTGGCTTATAATTTTAGCCAGTTCCATCCCTAGGATTCATTTTAATTTACTTAGATGAATTACAAATGTCACTTATGAATATCGTAGCTTGCTTTAGGCGCAAATAATAAACATCGTGATCCTGGGTACGATTCCCGTGCCATAGTCATGATACATAATCCCAATCCGAGTTTGCGTTTCACGTGACTCGACCCTAATTTCAAATAATTATAAAAGTTAACACGTTGTAAATCGCGGGTACGTTTCACGTAGCATGATTCGCAATGTGTACAAAAACAAAGGAGTGCGCGACATCGCGAATTGTTCAAATAAATTCCATAAATACTAAAAGCGGTTTAAAAGGTAAAAATGAATAATAGGTCTCAAATATGTATTAAATTAGATAATTAGGCCAATTATTAATAATTGAGCGACCGTGCTAAAACCATAGGACTCGGGACTGCCTCACATCTTCTCCCGGGTTAACAAAATTTCTTACCCGGTCTTCTAGTTTCGCAGACTTTTAAAACAGAGTCAAATTTCCTTATTTTGGGATTTAAAATAAACCGATAACTTGGGACACCGTAATCATTCCAAGTGGTGACCCTGAAATTAAATAAATAATCCCATTTCGAATAATGTTATTTAAATTAGAAAAACTCCCCTATCCCCTCGGGAAAAAGGAGGTGTGACAACGGCCGCACAATAATTATGCTGTCCGCAATTTTGTTGGACTTGAGATGCAGGTTCTTTGAACTTTTGCTCTGACACAGCTTCCGCGGCCGCACTTTTGACATTTCTCTGATGGCAATTTCTTCACAACCTGCAGCCGCAGATGATATTTTGCGGTCCGCACTTCTAAGCTTTTGTGCCTGTTTTCGTCCTTGCATTTAGATTACTTCTTCTTGAGTTGGATTTCATCTTGGGATCTCATCGTCCAATATTCCTGTAATTAAGCACATTTCATCAGTTTTTGAAAACACAATTAAGAGCTTTTGGACTAAAACTAAAGCTAAGTGGCGCTAATAAGTAGTCAAAATCTCCACTTATCAACTCCCCCAAACTTAAGCTTTTGCTTGTCCTCAAGCAAATAAAGTAATTCCTACATCCACAAGTTAAGAGTTATTCCAGCTAATCAAAAGTGAGTCATTCACACATCAATTGGGACCAACAATTACCTACACCACTTATGAATTATCAACAAGGCAACAAGCTAAACTTTTAAGCACAGATAGTTCTAGTGTGACACTTGAGCATCATGAGTTGACTTTGTTCATCAAGGAAGCTCGGTCTTTCATGTAGGTCATGTGGATCCCAAACTTGTAATGACCCAACCGGTCATTTTAACTTTTAGAACCCCGTTTCCTAAAAATAAAACTCCCCATATGTGCTTTTAATGATTTATGACTTGCGAGGATGATTGGTTTCGAGATTTGGAAGTGTTTGGGTGGAAACCGGAACATTTGGTTTCTTAAGTTAGCCTTAAAAGGCCAAGTTTGACTTCAGTCAACATTTTTAGAAAATGACCCCGGAATCGAGTTTTGACGGTTTCAATAGCTCCGTATTGTAATTTTAGACTTCGGAGCGTGATCAGAATTGTATTTGGAAGTCCGTAGTTAAATTAGGCTTGAAATGGCTAAAATAAGAATTTAAGTTTGGAAGTTTGACCGGAGAGTTGACTTTTTGATATTGGGGACGGAATCCAGTTTCGAAAATTTTCATAGCTTTGTTATATCATTTATGACTTGTGTGCAAAATTTGAGGTCAATCGGACTTGATTTTATAGGTTCTGACACCGAATATAGAAGTTGGAAATCTTAAGTTTCATTAAGCTTGAATTGGAGGATGATTCGTGGTTTTAGCGTTGTATGGTGTGATTTGAGGGTTCGACTAAGTTTGTATGATATTTTGGGACTTGTTGGTATATTTGGTTGAGGTCCCGAGGGTCTCGAGTGAGTTTCAGATGGTTAACAGATCAAAAATTGGACTTAAAAGTGCTATAATTGTTCTCTTCTGCTGGATATTCTGGGCTGTGATCGAGCCCAGATATCGAGCCCAGGGTCGAAGCTAGAGACGAGGCTCAGCCTCAATGCCATGATCGAGTCCCCGATCGAAGTCCTAGGCTCGATGCCATGATTGAGGCATTGATTGAAGGCCCAGTCTCGATGCCATGATCGAGGCCATGATCGAAGGCCCAGGCTTGATGCTAGGATCGAGGCCATGATGGAAGGACCAGACTCAATGCCATAATCGAGGCCATGCGAGACTGAGGTCCAGGCTCGAACCTGTGATCGAAGCCACGATCGAGGCCTAGGCTCGAGGGCCATGATCGAAGCCACGATCGAGGCCTAGGCTCGAGGGCCATGATCGAAGCCACGATCGAGGACCAGTTCCTAAGGCTGCCTGGGCAGATTTATAAAAGAGGGCATTCGTCCCATTCGCCATTTTTAATAAGTTGGAGCTTGAGGAGAGGCGATGTTTGATAGATCTTCAAGGAAGGATATTGGGGTAAGTGATTCTAACTCGGATTTGATCAATATACACGAATATATCATTGTTTTCACCATTTAATTAATATTTTGAGATTGAAATTTGGAAAATTTTAGAAATCTCATAGAAACGAAATTTTGAGATTTCGGTGTCGATTCGGAGTCGGATTTGAGTGAAACTAGTATGGTGGGACTCGTAATTGAATGGGTTGTCGGATTTTATGAGTTTTGCCGGATTCCGAGATGTGGCCCCCACAGATGAATTTTTAATTAATTTCGGAATTATTATTGAAGATATAGAATTTTCTTATGAAATTCATTCTATAATTTTTGGTGACTGTATCGAATTATTTTTGGTTAGATTCGCGCCAATCAAAGTTGGATAATCGATGAAAAGGACTACTAGTGGATTAAATTGGAGCAAGTTGAGGTAAGTCTCTTGTCTAATCTTGTGAGGGAAAAATTACCCCATAGGTAATTAAAGTAATAATTGTTGCTAAATGTGGGGGCTATGTACACACGAGGTGACGAGAGTACTTGCGTAGCTACTATTAATACTAAAATCCGGGTAGTTTGGGACTCAAAGCATGAATTACTTGTGCAAATTATATTCTTTGTTTAATTAATATTATTTGATATATATATATATATATATATATATATATTGTGAATTATTAGATAAAACTATTGTTAAGAGAAATTATTCTTCCTCCCGAATTTGTCTTATAATATATGTGTATATATATATATATTGTGAATTATTAGATAAAAATATTGTTAAGAGAAATTGTTCTTCCTCTCGAATTTGTCTTATAATAAATATACTCTCCTTCCGGAGGTACATAAGAAAATGTCATCCTTTCTTGTGGAGCGGGCCGAACGCCTCCGCAGGATAGATGCATCTATGAATCATGCCGCACGTCCCTCGGCAGTGTACACAACATTGTGGATTGGGTCGTACGACCTCGGCAGAAATCGTGCTTAATAATAATAATTACACGATACTTTAATAGTTTATTGTAGCTTGTGAAGCTAATTGATAAATTAAATTTTTTTGGAATTTAAAGAATTATTATCCTTGCTTATTACGGAATTATTGTTATTCCTGTAAATGAGACTAATTGATAAATTGGAAATTTATTGGAACTGAAGGAATTTAATTATTTCTTCTGGTTAAATAAATTATTGTTATATTCTGTGAATCATGCCGATTTAGATATTTTAGTTTTATTTCAATTATTATTATTGACCCATAGTGAGTGTCAAAGTCGGTCATCTCGTCTTTACCACTTCGAGATTAGGCCTGATACTTACTGGTACACGTTTACGTACTCATACTATACTTGCTACACTTTTTGTGCAGGACCTGAGGCAAGTACTAGTGGTGGACCTATGGTCTTACATCCACGTTTTCCAGGGGCATAGTGGTGAGCTGCCTTTCTAAGCCGTTCTGCAGCTATCAATGTCTTTCCTTGTATTTTCATTCTGTCTATTTTTATTTCAGACAGTATTTGAGGTTTTGTATAATCTACTAGATGCTCATACACTTGTGACCATGTCTTGGCACACACATTGGTAGAATTTGGAATTGTACTATTTTTCTTGGATTTAAGTTAATCGGTATCTTTTCTAATTTCTTGAACATTGCTAGTAAAATAATATAATTTCTTAGAATTTGTTTCTAAAAATAATTGATATATGTTTAATTTATTTGTTGGCTTGCCTAGCTGTAGTGTTGGGCGCCATCATGACCTATAGCTGAAATTGGGTCGTGAAAA
>AWOL01S0035556.1:21739-34194 GCA_000715115.1 Nicotiana otophora | reverse complement strand
TTTGGGCTAGTTTCATGGCATTATGAGCCTGAGAGACTAGAGAGATTGATGACTGAGTGAGGCTGAGGGCGTGAGTGTGAGTGATATTATGGGATCGGGTTGCACTCCACAGCGTGTTATATTGACTACATTTATGGGATCGGGCTGCACGCCGCAACGTGATTTTACTGATTTATGATAGCCCTTGGGCTGAAGGAGCCCCTCCGGAGTTTGAACACACCCCAGTGAGCGCGGTAGATTTATATTGAAGGATGGATCTTTTCCGAAGCATTTATACCTGGGGATGGATCTTCCCCACGGTCTGGATTGGCCCTACTTAGTACTGAGTGACCGATGGTCAGTTGACATATATATTCCGGGATGGATCTTCCCTCAGCCGGATTGGCCATATACAGAATTGAGTGATTGAGCATGATGAGTGGAAAGTGTGAGACAATGAGATTGAGTACTCTGGGAGTGTGAGTACATGAGTTCATCTCTGAGATACATTGCATTGACATCCACACATGACATACATGCATAGAGATGTATTTTCCTCATGCGGTACGGTATCACGTCATATATTGCTTCTCACACATGTAGACAAATGGGCATAGAGATGTATTCAACACTTGTTATCTAGAAAGAAAATGAAACACCTTATTTATTGTTGAAAGGATATTCGGAAAATAATTACAGTTTTCAAACTTACTCATATTTTTGGCAACTCCGGTAAACGACTTGGGTTTTTACTAATATACTAGAAAGGCAGAACAATATTCAAAAATCATAATTTAGGTGAGCATTCTTTCTCTGAGTTACTTCTTTTATTACTTGCTTTACGTTGTTATGGAATGTTGTTGGCTATTGATGTTTGTCCCGTCTTTTGTTCCAGCTCGTCAGTACTTTCAACCTAATGTTAGGTTTGTTTCTTATTTAGTACATGGGGTTTGTTGTACTCATACTACACTTCTACACCTTGCGTGCAGATATTGGTTGATGATGTTGTTGTGATCGACGAGAGCTGGAATTGAAGATGTATCTGCATTTCGATTGTAGCTGCCTCTTGTTCATGGTAGCCTTAGATTCATAAAAATCTGTTTATGTACATTTCGAACAGATGATGTATTTATTTCACACCAGCTTTGTAAATTCTAATCTTAGAAGCTCATGATTTGTACTACCAGTCCATGGGGAACGTATCGGTTTCAGATGTTTTCTTTTATTTAATTGTCTTATTAATTTCATTGGAATTGGTTAGTTCTTAATTGGCTTACCTAGCGGGTTGGGTTATGTGCCATCACGACTAGTTGGATTTTGGGTCGTGACAGTCTAATACTTGTACACTATTCAAATCATGTTTGATATACCTGTTTCGATGTCTACTACTATGCACACCTAGATTGCATGCCTATACAATGCAATAACAAATGCTTCATTAATCTAGAACATGTCTCTAGGGCTTCAACTAATTAATCAATCAGTCGCTTCTATTGCTTTTATTGCACTACTTACCCAAATATCATGACTGTAGGATCTAGACATTACTTTTGCTGCTTCGTTGTACTGCCACACTTAGATGACATGCCTATAGGGATGAAGTATTATAAAATCATATTCAATTATCAGTCATTAGAAATCCTGCCTATAGGATACGGTCACCTGCCTAAGAAGCATGTTTTTCAAACAGATGCACCACCTCATTGTGAAAACAATTAGAGATCATGCCTATAGGACTTGCAATACCTTTAATCTGCCAATGCGTTAGTCTAAAGCTGCAATGCTGCCTGTACAATACTAGAAATCAGAATCACATAGAGACCATGTTTATAGGACTAAATGAGTTAACGTGTTCTAATTTGAAACTGTCTACCTACGTGCAATTTGCTGCTTACGTGTGGAGGCCAACTTGAGCCATTTATAGACTTTTTGTGAAGTCCTATATGTTTCGAATGTGCGCCTATTTTTATCATTTTGAGCATCCTAAGTAGTGTCTAGAACCACCCAAATAGTAGGTCCAAAGCCTCCTAGACCATAGGCATGGGACTGGTAGCGCACGCATAAGAGACAGTTTAGAATTGAATTAGAGCGCTTTAAGTAAATAACTTTAATATAGTAATCAGGTAGTAGGAGATTATAGTATGTGCCCACTGAATAATATGAGCAACCATTACCCTACAGGAGTTGCGAAGTATTACACGGGGTGATCCTTTAGGCTAAAAAACATAGCACCCCTCTCTTTTACATGTTCATGGAAAAAATCAATGAAACATGTTGCGGTGTGCATCCCGATCTCATAAATACCCTCACAATTAGGCCCTCGGCCTCACTCAAGCATGAACCTCTCCAGTCTCTCGGGCTCTTGGAAATCATGTTAAGCAGCCAACAGCAATGATATGATGCATCAATAATGAATAAGAGAGACTGAGATAAAAATGTGCAAATAAAACTATGACTAGGTGCAAAACAACAATTTAGCAGATAATTCCACAAGTACACGACCTTTGTGGGTCCCAACAGTGTAAACATATGATGTAAACATTATTTATAGATAAATTTCTCCAATACATGGAAAAATGTATGAATATCAATAGATTATTCAACTACACAGTTCCATGAAATTGACAAAGTCACAATTCCTACGGTGCACACCCACACGCCCATCACCTAGCATGTGCGTCACCTCAAAACAAGTCACATAACACATAATACGGTGTTTCATACCCTCAAGAACAAATTTAGAACTGTTACTTTCCTCAAACCTTGTAGTTCTTTATTCTGCAATGCCTTTGCCTCGTGAAAAATGCATTGCAGAATGACAAGATTTCCCGCTTTTGGAAATGTCAAAAATGAAAAAATTCCTCGGACCCTTCTTTTTGTACACTGCCCAGTGCTTTCACACCTAAGGCTCATTAAGCCCTTCTGTGGCTCCCACTTCTGTGACCAAGCTGCTACTTTAGTGACTAATTGCGCTTTTGTGGAACATTGTCCGCATTGGCGGACACATTTCTATGATGAAGCTGTCCGCTTCTGCGATCTTGCCCATCTACCCTCACTTACGCTTCTACGACTTTTGAGTCACTTCTGCGGAACTCGCTTCTGCGAGTTTCTGTCCGCTTCTGCAAACCTTGCGCACCTGCGATTCCCATTGCACTTCTGCGTGCTTGCACGTGCGAGCCAAATTCCGCAGATGCGATTGAACCAGAAAGCAGAAACTCTAGTTTTTCTTCTATGTCCGAATTTGATCAGTTAACCACCCGAAACTCACCCGAGGCCCCCGGGAGTCAACCAAATATACCAAAAAGTTCTAAAACATCATACGAACTTAGTCCCGTCTTCAAATCACATCAAACAATGCTATAAACATGAATCATACAACGATTCAAGCCTAATGAACTTTGAAAACTTCCAATTTCTACAAACGACGTCGGAAACTATCAAATCACGTCCGATTCACCTCAAATTCTGCACACAACTCATAAATGACATAACAGAACTATTCAAATTTGTAGACATAACACAACTCATAAATGACATAAGTGTCTCATTTAACTCTGAAATCCTTCCGGACCCGAACCAACTAATCTGGTAAGTCATGAAACAACTGTTAAGCATAAATTGAGCAGTAAATAGGGGAACGGGGTCATAATACTCAACATGACCAGCCGGGTCGTTACATTCTCCCCCTCTTAAACAAACGTTCATCCTCGAACAGGTATAGAATCATACCGGGAGTCTCAAATAGATGTGGATATTGCTCCGCATCTCCTGCTCAATGTCCCGAGTAGCTTCTCCGACTGTTTGGCCTCTCCACTGTACCTTCACTTATGCTATGTTCTTTGACCTCAGCTTTCAAACCTGCCGGTTTAAAATAGCCACCGACTCCACATCATAATGCAAATTACCGTCTAGCTACACAGTACTGAAATCCAAAATATGAGACGGATCCCTGACATACTTTCGGAGCATGGATACATGGAACACTAGATGAATACCTAATAGACTAGGTGTTAAATGAAGTTCATAAGCCATCTCTCCAATTTTCTTAAGTATCTGAAAAGGCCCAATATACCTAGGGCTCAACTTGCCCTTCTTCTCGATCCTCAGCACACCTTTCATGGGTGAAATCTTGAGAAGAACCTTCTCCCCTACCATGTAAGAAACATCACGGACCTTCATATCGGCATAACTCTTCTGTTTAGACTGTGCCATGCAAATCCTCTCCTGAATCAATTTAAACTTCTACAAAGCATCCTCAACCAAGTCAGTACCCAATAGCTTAGCCTCACCCGGGTCAAACCAACCCACCGGAGATCGACACCGTCTCCCATATAAAGCCTCACACGAAGCCATCTGAATACTCGTCTGGTAGTTGTTATTATAAGCAAACTCTGTGAGTGACAAAAAGTGATCGCCAGAACCCCCAAAATCAATGACACAAGAGCGTAGCATTTTCTCCAATATCTGAATAGTGAACTCAGATTGTCCGTCCGTCTGAGGGTGAAATGTTGTACTCCACTGAACCTGTGTGCCCAATTCTCGCTGCGCTGCTTTCTAAATCTGTGATGTAAATTGCGTGGCTCGATCTGAAATAATGGACACGGGCACATCATGTAGACGAACAATCTCGCGGATGTAAATCTCAGTCAATCGCTTCAAAGAATAATTACTACCAACTGGAATACAATGCGCGGATTTGGTCAATCGATCTACAATCACCCAAACAACATCAAACTTCCTCAATGTCCGTGGGAGGCCAACTATGGAATCCATGGTAATACGCTCCCATTTCCACTCATAAATTTGAAGTCTCTGAAGCAATCCTCCCAGTCTATGATGCTCGTACTTTACATGTTGACAATTTAAACACCGAGCTACAAATCCAACTATATCTTTCTTCATTCTCCTCCACCAATAGTGCTGCCTAAAATCCTGATACATTTTCGCGGCACCTGAATGAATAGAGTATAGCGAACTGTGAGCCTCCTGGAAAATCAACTCATGCAAACCATCTACATTAGGCACACATAGCTTTACCTGCATCCGTAACACACCGTCATCCCCAATAGTGACTTCCTTAGCATCGTCGTGCTGAACCGTGTCCTTAAGGACAAGCAGATGGGGGTAATCATATTGACGTTCTCTGATACGATCATAAAGAGAAGACTGAGAAACCACACAAGAAAAAACTCGATTCGGCTCCGAAACATCCAATCTAACAAACTGGTTATCCAAGGCCTGAAGATCCAAGGCTAAAGGCCTTTCTGCTACCGGTAAGTATGCTAAGCTGCCCAAACTCTCCGTTGTACGACTCAAGGCATCGGCCACCACATTGGCCTTTCTGGGATGATAGAGAATGGTCATATAATAATCCTTAAACTACTCTAACCACCTCCGCTGCCGCAAATTAAGATCTTTCTGTTTAAGCAGGTGCTATAGACTTCGGTGATCGGTATAACCTTCACAATGGACACCGTACAAATAATGCCGCCAAATCTTCAAGGCATGAACAATAGCTGCTAAGTCAAGGTCATGGACCGGATAATTCTTCTCATGTACCTTTAACTATCTGGACGCATAGGCAATCACCCTAGGTCTTGCATCAGCACTGCGCCGCGACCAATATGTGACTCATCACAATACACAGTATAAGATTCTGAACCTATAGGCAACACCAATATTGGAGTTGTAGTCAAAGCTGTGTTGAGCTTCTGAAAGCTCTCTTCACACTCATCTCACCACCTGAACAGAGCACCTTTTTGGGTCAATTTAGTCAAAGGCAATGGAATAGATGAGAAACCCTCCACAAAGCGACTATAATAACCGGCCAAGCTGAGAAAACTATGAATCTTAGTAGTTGAAGATGGACTGGGCCAACTCTGAATTGCCTCTACTCTCTTTGGATCCACTTTAATTCCATCACTAGACACTATGTGTCCTATGAATGCCAACCTATGAATGCCACCTAATTAAGCGAGAACTCACACTTAGAGAATTTGGCATAAAGCCTCTCCTCTCTCAGACACTGTAATACAATACCCAAGTGTTGTGCATGCTCCTCCTGGCTACGTAAGTACACCAGGATATCAGCAATAAATACTACGACAAATAAATCAAGATATGGCTGAAATACACTATTCATCAAGTGGATAAATGTTGTTGGGGCGTTGGTCAGGCCAAGAGACATCACAAGAAATTCATAGTGGCCATAACAAGTCCTGAACGCCGTCTTTAGAATATCCGAATCCCAAATTTTCAACTGGTGATACCCAGATCTCAAATCAATTTTGGAGAACACCCTCGCTCCCTGAAGCTGGTCAAATAAGTCATCAATACGTGGTAAAGGATATTTATTCTTGATTGTAACTTTGTTCAACTACCTGTAATCGATGCACATACGCATAGTACCATCTTTCTTTTTCACAAACAGAACCGGTGCACCCCAAGGTGACACACAATACCTAATAAATCCCTTTTCAAGGAGTTCCTGAAGTTGATCTTTTAATTCTTTCAACTCAGCTGGTGCCATACGATATGGAGGAATAGAAATGGGCTGAGTGCCCGGTACAAAGTCAATACCGAAATAAATATCCCTGTTGGGTGGCATACCCAACAGGTCTGCAGGAAATACGTCCGCAAAAATCTCGCACTACTGGTACTAAATCAATAGGAGGAGTACCTGCATCAAAATCTCTCACAAAGGCCAAATATGACAAACATTCCTTCCCAACCATATCTTGGACCTTCAAATAGGAAATTACCCTACGGGGAACATAATCTAGAGAACCTCTCCATTCAACATTTGGCAACCCTGGCATCGACAATGTCACGAATGTTACGTGACAGTCCAGAATAGCATTGAATGGAGACAACCAATCCATACCCAGAATTACATCGAAATCAACCATATTGAGAAATAAAAGATCAACTCTGGTATCTAGTTACCCAATAGTTACCACACACGACCGATGCACACGGTCCACAATAATAGTATCGCCCATTGTGGTAGATACACGAACATGTGAAATTGAGGACTCATGGGGCATATCCAGATAATGAGTAAAGTACGATATACATACGAATTAGTGGAACCGGGGTCAAATAATATAGAGGCCTCCCTGTGGCACACTGAAACAATACCTGTGATCACTGCATCTGAAGCAACAACATTTGGCATGGTAGGAAAAGTATAGAATCGGGCCTGACCGCCACCTAATAGCCCTCCTCCTCTTGGGCGACCCCTAGCTGACTGACCCCCACCCCGAGCTGGCTGGGCGGATGGTGAAGTAATTGGTGCTGAAGTCATAGTTTGACTCCTCTACTGCACTGGACCTCCCGAGCGTCGAGGACACTTTCTCCACAGTAGCCCAAATTCCCCGCACTCAAAGCAGTTCCCCGAAAATGGTGGTGGTGCGGACTGAATCGGGCCTCGAGAATTAGAATAACTACTGGAAGCACCCGGCGCAAATGAACCCTGAACTGAAGGGGTACGGGACGAACTCTGGACTAGAAGGGCACCGAGAGATGGCTGACCCCGATGAGAACTATATGAACCATGACTGGATGATGCACCACGGTGAACTGGACGACTCGTCTAAGAGTGTTTGTAAGGACGACCCATCAGAGAGTGTCCATAAGGACGACCCCTACCGCGGTAAAACTGACCCCCTAAAGGAACATCGCTGAAATCACCTGGTCCACGAGCCTCTTGGCCTCCATCTCTCCACGTTCCTGGCTACAAACCATCTCTATCTGATAAGCAATGTCAACTACCTCATCAAAAGTAGCACCAGATACCCTCTCCCAAGTCATAAGTAATCGCAGCTGATATGTGAGGCCATCAATGAATCTCCTAATCCTTTCCCTATCAGTGGGAACCAACAAAACTGTGCGGCTAGCCAACTCAAAAAATATCATCTCGTACTACGTCACAGACATGCCATCTTGACGTAACTGCTCAAACTATCTACACAGCTCCTCTCTACGAGACTATGGCACAAACTTCTCCAAAAAGAGAATGGAGAACTCCTTCCATGTAAGTGGTACTGCACCGATCATCCTACGCCTCTTATAAGCCTCCCACCAATTGAAGGCAGCACCAAAAAATTGAAAAGTAGTGAACGAGATCCCACTAGTCTCTAGAATACTCGTGGTCCGAAGCATCCACTGGCACTTATCCAGAAAACCCTGACTCAGCACCGCTAAATGATGGAGGTCGAAGCCTCCTAAATCTCTCAAGCCTCCTCTGCTCATCATCTTCCAAAACAGGAACTACCGGGACCTGAGCAGCTGCAGCCGATTGGGCTAGTAATGCCTCCGGTATCTGAAGTCCATGTACTACCTGATCAGGAGTACAGGCAATAGGGGTATGAGCACCTCCCCCGTCTTAAGAAGTGGCAGGTGCGGCTTGAGTCGAAACCACATGAGCAAGGCCAGTGCAAACTATCAATATCTGGGCCAAAGCCTCTTGAAGGCTTGGAATAAGAATGGGCACAACTGGTGCCTGAGCTGGTCTTGCCGGCTCAACTGTATCTGCAATCTGCTCCTGATCTGAAGCAACTGGTGGTTCCACGGGTGCTACTCCAACTGCTGTACGAGCTGCACCTCGACCTCTACCTCGACCCCAGCCTCTCGCGGCCATAACTGGTGGTACTGGTGGCTGACCATCCGATCGGGTAGTACGTGTTCTCACCATCTGTGAGAGTATAGAATAACAGAAATTTAGTTCTCGGAATAAACAAATTTACACGATAGAATACAAGAAGGTGAAATGTTCCTAAGGGTTTGGCAGCCTCTCGAAGATAAGTACATACATCTCCGTACCGATCCGCAGGACTCTATTAATCCTACTCACGACTCGTGAGACCTATGTAACCTAGGCTCTGATACCAACTTGTCACGATCCAAACTATCACCCGTCATGAAGCCAACAACATCAATAACCCATGATTTTCTTTAAGTTTAAATATATAATATTTACTGTCAATACAAAAATCTCATTAATATCGACATAAAACACTCCCAAACCCCAGTGTCACTAAGTACATAAGCATCTATACGTTTCAAGTTTGGAAAACGTGGTCTATAATAATCTAAGACCAAATACAATAAACAAAAGGATAGGGAAGGAGAGACAAGGTCTGCAAAACATGGAAGCTACCTATGAATTTCCGGAAAATCAACTGTGGGAAAGAGTCAACACCCACTATGTCCTGGATTACCTGGATCTGCACATGAAGTGCAGGGTGTAGTATTAGTACAACCAACTCAATAAGTAACAATAATAAATAAAGAACTGAAAGAACTAACGAGCTTCACAGCTAAGTCCAAATATAATACTTTCCAACATAAAAAGTAGGCATGCTTTCAAGTTCAACATTTAAAACTCCACAGTAATTTCATATCAAATTTGACTGAAACAGAAATTATGTCTTTTAGAGTTTTCCAAAACAATGATACATGACAGCTGAAATGCAGCAATAATGGAATGAATGCATCCTCTCAGATTAATAGTCACTCATTCCTCCCATTCACTCTAACCTCACAGTAACTCTTTCCTCATAATCACTCATTCCTCTCAGTCACTCAGCACTCGACACTCGCACTCAGTAGGTACCTACGCTCACTGGGGGTGTGTACAGACTCTGGAGGGGCTCCTTCAACCCAAGCTCTATAACAATTTAATCATGACATAAATCAATGAAACATGTTGCGACGTGCAACACGATCCCATAAATATCCTCACAGTTAGGCCCTCGGCCTCACTAAGTCATCAACCTCTCCTGTCTCACGAGGGCTCTCATAAATCATGATAAGCAGCCCAACATCAATGATATGATGCATGAATAATAAATAAAAGAGACTGAGGTAAAAATGTGAAAATAAAACTGTGACTGAGTGCAAAACATATGATTTAAACATGATTTATAGATCAATTTCTCCAATATATGGAAAAATGTACTAATATCAACAGATTATTCAACTACATAGTTCCATGGAATTGACCAAGTCACAATTCCTATAGCTTTCACTTGAAACACAACTTGAAGTCAAGGCATTTATATATGCAACCCATACTTTAAACACATTCTCAAATAGCAGTACAACATACCAAGAGCATTGAATTATATATTGATCACGGATGCCTTTTGACACCAGCTTATCAAGGTTAATCGATTCACAATGAGCAACTCGGGACTTACATGGATATAATAGGGTTCAATTTTAATAGAAGGGTTTAGCCAATAGACCTCACTTGAGCTTCTGTAGACTCTAAAATGTTCCAGAATTCTTAGCAACTTCAATCTATTTTAGAAATGTAACAAATTGAACCAAAATTAGGAAGATGATCATAGTTCTAGCTCATTCGAGCATTTTATCAAATACTAGGTGCATATTAAGGTTTCAAGGTCCTTTTATAGAGGATTCCATCATCCCACAACCCATGCTTTGCCATTTTAGGTCAACAATCTCCCTGCATCCCTTGATAACACATGCATGCAAAATAAACAACTCTGATACACATGAATTATCTTACTAATTGCCCATATCTATTTAAATGTCGAAATTAAGGGTTAGGGTGTAGAATCTTACATCTAGGATGAAGACCTAGTGTGCTTTCCTTATTAATCTTTAACGATTTGAGTAAGAATTGGTGGATGAAGCTTAGGAACTCCTTTTCTCACTCTATGACACTCCCTCACTCTAGAAATATATGTTTTTCCCCTTTAAAATGACCCCCATTGGTGTTTTATTAGAATGGGGTCGGGTTCACAAATTAGAAAAATAAGAGCTCCGACACTAGTCTGCGGTCGCATATGCAACTGCATAATGCTTTTGCGGTCCGCAAAATGGACCTCCGGATTTGGTCACCAGTGCCTGGATTTGCGGTTGTTTTGCGGCCCGTATACCCATTCTGCGGTCGTATAATGCGTTGTAGAACTTCCCTCCAAGAAATATCCATTTTGGTTCTGTGATCGATGTACATCCCGTGAAATCGTTTTGTGGTCGCATAATTGGCCGCGAAATGACATCCAAAGTTGCCCAATTAACTGCTTCACTCTGCGGCCATTTTGCTGCCCACAGAGCGATTCTGCAGTCGCATANATTTATCTCTCCACCCCTGGATAATTGACCCAAGGTATTTGAAACTACCTCTCTTGGAGAAGACTTGTGAGTCAAGCCTCACATCCTAGTCTTCTTCTCATGTCACATTGCTGAACTTGCACTCCAGATATTCAGTCTTAGTCCTACTCAACTTCAAACCTTTAGAATCGAGGGTCTGTCTCCAAACCTCCAACCTCTCGTTAACGTCGCCTATTATCTCATCAAACAAAACTATATCATCAGCAAACAACATCACCAAGGCACTTNCCGCAAAAATGCCTTTTTCTGCAAAGCATTTTCCTTCAACTCTCCAGCATACTGTTCAACCAAAGAATTCTGTACCCCAGCTAACATTAACACATACGCCTACCTTGACACCACACAACCCCGGGTTTTCGGTAACACTTTTTAGGGCCTTACAAATATAATGGTTTATGGGATTTTATATTATGTGGTTCGTGCTAGGATCTCATGCGGTGATCTTTGGTTTAGGATCATAGTGTACTGACAAGGAGAAGTGTTAACTTGAAGGCACGTTGAGGAGGATTCAAAGAAATTGGTCAGCTTAGTAGTGTAGGGTCAGCATAGTAATAAAGGTAATTGCTTCCTTTGGTGTGGTGATGCTTTACCGGTGTTTTGTGTCAATACACTTGGGTTTGACGGCTTGCGTGTCTTAGTTAAGTTAGGTAAATTCAGTTCTGATTGCTTAGTTATGTGTGGACCGGTTTCGAATAGTTCTTGATAGTGTCGAGGACGGCTTAGGTTGGATGTCTGTCAACAGCATAAGGGACATGTTATGTGTTATGATTTTTCTCTNCCCTAAGTACTACAAGGAAAGAATAGCTGAGGAAATAAGGAAGAAAGCTTCAACCTAAGCATAGTAACTTGAAGAAGAAATGGTCTTGTAACAACTGTTTCATTACAACATTGGGATGCACTCCATAAGAAAGTGGCACCTATCGTGACTAATGANGATGTCTGGCAGCGACATAAGGAACATGTTGTGTGTTATGATTTTTCTCTTGTATGGGGTCACGAGTTCTAGATAGCATGGATGGTTTCAGATGTTTAGAAGAATTCTAGCATTATCTGGTTCCACCTAAGAAGGGTGTGCATTCCAAAGGCTCATTGTGCTTTGACTTGTAGATGCCTGACATGTATTACGCTAATGGCCCGATTGATTGAATACCGATGTTCAGAATTATCTATGTGGCAATAAGGAATTATGGAAGTATTTCTCGTGGAACGATTGTGTATGATGAATATGTCAGTAATTTGAATAATGTAGTTGGGATCGGGCGATTATGGTATTCTAGGGATTTGAAAACGAAGAGGATTCTCATAGGAATGTGTTATAGATCGATTATTGT
>AWOL01S0035555.1:9794-40032 GCA_000715115.1 Nicotiana otophora | reverse complement strand
TCAAATATAGTCAAAAATTTGATGCTCACACCTACCATTATTAACTATCACCATCCACCACTACCATTCTCAATTATAATCGTTACCGCTACCAATCACCACTAGCTACTACCATGAACCACCGCCATCAACCAAAACTACCACCAATCACCGCCTCTAGTCGGCATTCACAAGCACCATCGTTAGCCATCACCGCCAGCAACTACCATATTTTAAAAAATTATATATTTTATTGATAAAATATTAGATTAACTAGTATTTTATTTGAATTTTATGTTTATTAATTTTTAAATAAAGATAAATTTTATACATTCAGATATTAAAAATCAAACAGTCTCAATTATTTAGTATTCAAATTTTAATACACATCTTATTATTCAGATGTGTATTCAAGTTCAGATATCATAATCTTAATACGAATCTTGATATTCAAATGTTTATTAAGATTCACGCGCCTTAATTTTAAAAAATAAATAAATAAGGCCTCATAGTAGCTTCTGTCACCTTTAAGGCCCCACCTTTAATTACCTTCACAATTCAGCCAATGAAAGTTAATTCACTTTTTCTCCTAATCTCATAAAAGCATTTTCCATTTATTCCTAGTACCTAATTTAGACAAAAGGTAATTAATTAATTAATTAATTACAACTAGCCAACTGTCACCCGTGTGAACCAAAGCCCCGATTTGTCTAGGGGGGAATAAAATAAGGAGGAAATGAGGTTGAATATAGCAATAATTGTGCCCCTGGAGACATCATTATTGTAGGCACCTAGATGAGTTCCATAAAATAATTAATGCATGTAGTAAAATTTCTTTATTGACAAGATCTAAAAAGTGTTAGAGTAACAATTTGAACTACTGTATTATTTGGCTTTTATCACGTTTGATCGGTCGACCAAAAATAAATAATTGCTAATAAATATAAAAAAAATAAATTAATTATATACAAAATATGTATATTATATATAAACTATACATTAATATACATAAATATATATTAATTAGTTATTTTTTAAGGTGAATATATTGTGTCAATTTTCGATAATTATTTGTATTTGCTCCGTTGACTAAGAAAAGTGGAGTAGAGAATGTAACAATAGGCTCATTAAGGATCCGAAGACCTAAGCTTTGCTTCGTTTGTTTTGAAAAAAGAAATCTTTTGTAGAGATAAGAAAGTCATTTACTTTATATAAATTCACCTAAAAAGAGTAAACAATAAATAACAGACCTATATATACAAATCATGTATGTTGTTTCTATTATTTCAATTGAGAAAAAATATGCTGCCTATTTTAAATTAAACTTCTCCAAGTAATATTGCTTTGAGGAAGACCTCTTTCTTCTTTTTTGGGGTTTGAGAAGCAGCTTACTAGATATGTGAACCAACATTTAATTTGACAAATTATAATTAGCTAAGCTTTATTTTCTGAACAATAATATGTGTTTTCACAAGTTTTAATGATAGAGAAGATGCCACTTGGGTTGAGAGTGTCCAGATATATATAATAGAGATGTCTCATTTTCTATATTTAATACATACAATCAATTATTACAGACATTTGCAGCATCCATCATCTCTACAATTCTCTACACAAATTAATGCGACGCATATATATGAAACCCTTGTGGGGTTGTGAATATGTTTAAGGTTATATGTGACGTTACTGTAATATTTTTATAAATCTGTCTATTTCGTCTTATTTTCCCAGTGTTTACATGTCCCACATTTTGTTTATCTCAAGATCATTCAAAATAAAATCTGTTCTAATCAAAATTTAGATCCCTTCATTTATACTTATTAATTAGTCGAAGAAAATAATAGATTCATTTTTGAATAAACAATATCTTTCTCCATACCATGTGCCTTCAATTGAGGGGAGGAAACCCCGCCAAGTTTGACGTACTCCTCCACGAGATACTCTTAACAACATTTTTTTTATATGTCGCTTTTCAAATGGAATATTTATTTTAATAGTCATTAGCATATATATATAAACGTTTCTCAGACTTATGTAGTACAATGTTGTTCTTTAGATAAACGTGTGACAACAAATTATTATGTCTTTATGAAACCAATATACTGCTCAAGAAAACTTGTAATGAACTTGTAAACCCACTCTTACATATAATTGTGTCTCATAGGCAAATGGACTACTATATATGAATGAACTTGTGTCAGGCATTAATTTTTTTCACCGTGTCCTTATTTTCTTTAAACCTCGGCAAGTAATTTGAGTTATTATAAATAATTAGTATTTACCCGAAAAACGGATAGATTTGAATTTATACGTAATTCTAAGGATATGTGATAAAGCTCAATACAAATCGTAAGGATAAAAAGAAATATCAAATATGGACTACAAAGAATGTAAAATAGACAAACTTGTAAAGAAGATGATTTTTAGAACTAAGCAAGATGAATCAGTTTTTTTAGGCTTAAAATAGTAACTGTTGAATATAAGAGGATATGGTGCTTAAATTACAATGTGAGCTCTATC
This sequence comes from Nicotiana otophora, assembly GCA_000715115.1. Lineage (NCBI taxonomy): Eukaryota > Viridiplantae > Streptophyta > Magnoliopsida > Solanales > Solanaceae > Nicotiana > Nicotiana otophora. The sequence continues at coordinate 37,533 of AWOL01S0035555.1, read as the reverse complement.
CCAAAAAACTCTCCTTTTCTCCAGAAATGATAAAACCCCTCTTTATAGTAGAGGGACCTTACTTTAAATATAATTAAAAAAATACTAAATGGGAGATCCATGATAAATCGATTTTTCCACAATTCATGTTAAGATCCCCTCGTCTAGTGGGATTGCAACGGCTTATGTCTGTGAGTCCGATCTGACTCGGGCTTTTGATCTCGGCTTGAGCCCGATTCTAACTCGAGCTCTCGATCTTTGGCTTAAGCTCGATTCTGACTCGGACCCTTGAATTGATTCGGGGTCAATGTTGGTTGGTCTCCGGCTCATAAGCTTGATAACTTTACTTTGCATCATAGTTCGATTTGGATTCGAGCTCAATAACAATTTCGAACTCGATATTGATCGACCCCTCGGGTTCGAGGCTTGTTTGCTCCATCTTCGGAAACCATCTCGAAGTCTCACTTCGATCGACTATCATTCGAACTCGAGCAGATGTGCGAAGGCCGCAATCTATTTCGACCGTATACAGATAGTCCCCTCATTTCTCAGAAAGAATGTGGTNTTGAGCCCGATTCTAACTAGAGCTCTCGATCTTTGGCTTAAGCTCGATTCTGACTCGGACCCTTGAATTGATTCGGGGTCAATGTTGGTTGGTCTCCGGCTCATAAGCTTGATAACTTTACTTTGCATCATAGTTCGATTTGGATTCGAGCTCAATAACAATTTCGAACTCGATATTGATCGACCCCTCGGGTTCGAGGCTTGTTTGCTCCATCTTCGGAAACCATCTCGAAGTCTCACTTCGATCGACTATCATTCGAACTCGAGCAGATGTGCGAAGGCCGCAATCTATTTCGACCGTATACAGATAGTCCCCTCATTTCTCAGAAAGAATGTGGTGAGAAACGATATGATCTTTTAACGGCTCGATCAGATTATAACCTGGCATTTTCATCGGGCTAGACCACGACGCATGTGATAGCTGTTCCATCGGTTTAGTCTTTCAAGGTATTTAATGCATGTCAGATGGTGGTTAGCCACCGCTGATACTGAACCGCCATCGCTTAAACCTATAAATAACCCTTCCTTTTATCATTTACCACTTTTACATCTTCTATCTTCCAAATTTCCCAAGTCCTCTTTTCGTATTCTCTAACTTACCCGTGAATCTGTGATTTCTTTTTGCAAAAGCCCCCCTTCAATTCTACCAAATCTTTGTCACTTTCTTCTATTCCTCACCTTTGAATTCGAAAATGCCGGAAACGTCACAAACCATTCCTCATAAAGAGAAGGCTTCATCTTCATAATGTGCCGCCGATGATACACCGGCAGAACCACAGCATGAGGAGTGCGTTCCCGGGGCGTGTATTCTTACTTCTGATTTAAGGTCAATAAAGACTTATCGGTCCCTGGCCGATGTGAACCAGTATCGAGGTACATATGTTCGATAACCGAGAAGCACCTCAAACAGCTAAAGAAAGATTGCAATTGGGATAAAAAATAAATAATGATTCCTTCTTCTAACGAAGATATCACTTCTTACGTGAAAGGATTTTTGAATGTGTATACTTACCCTTTCACGTTAGGTCCTCTCGATTCCGTTATTATTGACTTATGTCGTCAATACCAAATAACCCTAGACCAGGTCCATCCTTCTTTTTGGTAGATCGTTATCCTGATCCGATACTTCGTGAGTAAAATCGAGGGGATGTCGTTCACCCTCGACCATCTTATCTGATTGTACCGTCCTCGACCTTTTGGAGGAGGGTTAATAAAACTTCAGTGTCGGGCTACCTAGGCTCTATTCTCGAGCATTGACAAGGACAGGGATCGGGGCTGGATGGGCAGGTTCATTCGAGTGAGGACTTCGGACCTGATTCCGACCAAAAAGATACCCTTTTCCCGAGGAGTGGAATATGAAACGTAAGTGTGATCCTGCTGTTGCTTCAATTTTGTTCTTTTATTATTTTTCTCATCGACACTCTTCTTTTTGTGATGTAGCGGTTTCCTGGATGCCCGGAGCAGTTTCTCATCTCAAGAACTGGGTATGAGCTCTTGTTTCGACCTCCACATACGCCGAGCGCTCATGGTATGATTTGTCAAAGGGTCAGTGGGAGGCAAAAAATCATGGTAAGCCCCTTTATCGTACTCTTTGATAATTCGAATGAGGTAGTTTCAGAATATTTTAATAAAATTTTCCATATGCAGGTCTGGGTAAAGATGCGGTTTTGAGGCCCTTGTCCAATGAGGAAGAAACTTTGGCCTCTATCCCAAAGCCGGTGAAGGGAAATAAAAGGAAAAGAGCCACCGTTCCCGAAGATCCAAAACCGAAGATGAGGACGGCTCGTAAGCCGAACAAGAATGCCATTCCTTTGACAGTGGAATCAGTTCTGCATCTAAGGGATGAAGATGATGAAGAAGAAGACAACGATGGGTCCGCGCTGGAGGCCCGAACAAAGAGAACCACCGATGCCCCATTGACAGCTGGATCGATGATGCTTCATGAGGCTCCGCCTCGAACTGAGGATATACCGGAGAAAGATTCGGGTGGAATCCCTGAATTATCGGAGATCAAAGACTCATCTCATCGGAGCCAACAGATAGGGGATATGTCTGAAAGGGCCCTCGAATCCCTTCGAACCGAAGAGAATGCTCTAAGTGATTCATTTGGGGCAGAAACAATCGAAGATTCGCCCACCTTTCCCGCTTTTTTCGAAGGGGTGATTCGGGAAGCCCAAGCTCTGGGGGCCTTCGATCTAGACAGGCCTCATGATAGAGAGGATCCCTTTCGTGACCTGTTTACCGGTATCGAGGACGTTGCCAGTACTGGTGATGAACCGGATCTTTTTCACGGGGTACGACAAGCTTTGAATCAGGTAAGCCTTAAAATTATTTTGTCGGTACTATCTTTATGTTTACTTTTCGTTAACTTCGTTTCTTGTTTCTTTATAGGTAGTATCCGTTCATCGAGAAACATGTTCTCGATTCCAAAACGAGTTGCGTCGATACGAGGCCGACCTTCAACGGGTTACTGATGAGAGGAGCTCCCTAACACTTCTCTTAGGGCAGAGAGAAGAGGAAATAAAAGACCTCCGAGCTGAGTTGGCCAAGGCTTATCGAGATCAGACCAACTTGTATGAGCAAGTAATGATACTTTTAAAAGCCTATGGGCTTGATACTAGAACGATGACTAAATATCCGGTCTCACAGTTGCAACAAAAAATTGAGATGATCGGGAAGCTTCGTGAGGAGGTCGACGTGATAAAAGCGGAGTCTTTGCAGTGGAAAGAAGGTACGGACCGCTTTGCTGCAGAGAAAGAAACTGCTCGAGCCCAGTAATCATCGGCCGAAACCCAACTTCAGAGAATGAAGGAAAAAGGCATGGTTCAAGCAAGAAGAATAGAGGAGCTTGAGGTTCGGTTGGCCTTTGTACTTGCCAAGGCCGAATCTGATGCCGAAAAGGCAAAGGCCGATGCGGATGCACTCGTGGCCGTCTATCGGGTCGATGCTGAAGCTACCCAGGTCCAAGCAAGAGAGGTAGCCGAGACCGCCGATACTCGAGCACATTGGGTCGCCGAACTTGCTAAGTGCCGATCTCGGAGGGAAACCCTCGAGGAGATCCATGCTCATGGTTTTGATCTCGCTGAAGAGATAAAAAGGGCCAAAGAACTTGAAGCCAATGCTGAAGCCCTGGTTTCCGATGACGATGATGATGAGAATGATGATGATTATGGGAGTGAGAGCGGATCCGAGAACGGGGGGAGGGGGGAGCCCGATAGATAAGAGACCGCTCTTGAGGATGAACAGGAAGCTTAGTCCTTAATTTTTATGTTGTAATCAATCATGTAGACAAATTTGTATATAGGAAATTTTGCTGACTTGCTTCTATTTTGTGAAGACTTTATCCATGCCTTATGAATGTTTTTACAAGGATCTAAACAACTTAATCAAATTTGGACTTTGTAGTCTCTATAATCGAGCGAGTGCTTATTCAAACATGAAGTGACGTAGCCCTTAGGCTTATTAGTTGAGTTAATGATTCGAGCTCGAGGAAATATATCTTGTAGGCGTAATGGTCGAGTGAGTGCTTGCTCAAACTCGAAATAAAAGTAGCTCGTAGGCTTAGTAGTTGAGTGAATGATTCGAACTCAGAGTAATATAGCCCGTAGGCGTAATGGTCGAGTGAGTGCTTGCTCAAACTCGAAATAAAAGTAGCTCGTAGGCTTAGTAGTTGAGTGAATGATTCGAACTCAGAGTAATATAGCCCGTAGGCGTAATGGTCGAGTGAGTGCTTGCTCGAACTCGAAATAAAAGTAGCCCGTAGGCTTAGTAGTCGAGTGAATGATTCGAACTCGATATAATGTAGCCCGTAGGCATAATAGTCGAGTGAGTTCTTGCTCGAACTCGAAATAAAAGTAGCCTGTAGGTTTAGTAGTCGAGCGAATGATTCGAACTCAATGTAATGTAGCCCGTAGGCGTAATGGTCGAGTGAGTGCTTGCTCGAACTCGAAATAAAACTAGCTCGTAGGCTTAGTAGTCAAGTGAATGATTCGAACTCGATATAATGTAGCCCGTAGGCATAATGGTCAAGTGAGTGCTTGCTCGAACTCGAAATAAAAGTAGCCCGTAGGCTTAGTAGTCGAGTGAATGATTCGAACTCGAAGTAATGTAGCCCGTAGGCGTAATGGCCGAATTTATCTTAATTATTTTTGCGTAATAAATCTCCAAATAGAGGAATTTTTCTTGGATATAAGATGTCGGTAAAGAGGAGAACTTTCTTTGCAAGTCACTATACATGTGTTCATGTTTCGCGCCTGGGTTCGGGCCAACTACATGAGCATGGTTTGTTTTGACCATTTGGCTCTTACAACTTTTCCTATTGGAACCCCGTTGTTGCGAAATAACTTTCTTGCATCAGAACTTGATATATTTGAGGGCTAATGCCCCCTAGTATTCGAGGCCGATTGTAAAGAGGCCTCGGATACTGTTGTAAGTGAAGCATGATCATTGGTTGCCTCGTTAAAAACCTTGCCGAAAATACCATTTGGGATAAAACCGGTTTAAGGGAAAAAGAGTGCAACGCGTGCTTTCAGATCTATGGCTTCGTATCGAAGGATCCATCTTAGCTCCTGATCGGACTTCTGCATGGGTCAGCTTTGAAATATAAATGACTATGGAAGGGTCGTACCTTAGCAGTAGTATCATTTTAGATGTGACACATTCCAATTGCTTGATAATTGTTTGCCATTTATAATGCCGAGCTTGTATGATCCCTTTCCGACGTTCTCGAGAATCTGGTATGGTCCTTCCCAGTTCGGTCCTAGTTTTTCTTCGTTTGGATTTCGGGTATTGAGGGTGACTTTCCTTAGCACTAAGTCCCCGGGCTTAAAATGGCGGAGCTTGGTTCTTCGATTATAGTATCTTTCGATTCGTTCCTTTTGGGCGGCCAATTGGACGAGAGCAGTTTCTCGTTTTTCGTCCGATAATTCGAGGCTAGTGTTCATAGCCTCGTTATTTGATTCTTCTGTCGTGTATCGAAATTTAGCACTGGGTTCACCGACTTCGACTGGTATCAATGCTTTGGACCCATATACTAAGGAGAACGGGGTTGCCCCCGTACTAGATTTTGACGTTGTTTGATATGCCAAAAGGACTTTGGGTAGGATTTCTCTCCACTTTCCTTTAGCGTCGTTCAACCTCTTCTTTAGGTTTTGAATGATAGTTTTGTTCGTTGATTCGGCCTGTCCGTTCCCACTGGGGTGGTACGGTGTTGATAATATCCTTCTTATTTTGTGATCTTCGAAGAATTTCGTCACTTTGATGCCACAAATTGTTTCCCATTGTCACATACTATTTCGGCCGGTATCCCGAATCGGCATACGATATGATCCCAGATAAAGTCTATAACTTCTCACTCTCTTATTTTCTCGAACGCCTGCGCTTCAACCCATTTAGAGAAATAGTCAGTCATAAATAAAATGAATTTGGCTTTACCTGGGGTCGATGACAGAGGCCCGACGATATCCATTCCCCATTTCATGAATGGCCATGGGGATATGAATGAGTGAAGTTGCTCTCCGGGTTGATGGATCTTTGGTGCAAACCTTTGACATTTATCACATTTTCGAACAAATTCCTTCGCATCTTTGCCTATATCGATCCAATAATATCCTGCTCTGATTATTTTTTGGACTGATGGATCGGCACCGGAGTGATTCTTATAAATGCCCTCGTGCACCTCACGTAGGATGTAATTGGTATCTCCCGGACCCAAGCATACTGCCAATGGTCCATTGAATATCCTTTGGTATAGCGTCCCATCTGAAGCCAACGTGAATCGAGCAGTTTTAGTCTATAGGGCCCTTGAATCATTAGGGTCCGATGGGAGTTTTTCGCTCTTTAAGTATTCAATATACTTATTTCTCCAATCCCCGGTTAAGCTCGTAGAATTTATCTCAGCATGACCTTCTTCGATCACGGATCTCGAGAGTTGAACGACAGTCCTCGAGCTCAAGTCACCTTCCTCGACCGGTGATCCCAAATTCGAAAATGCATCAGCCTCACTGTTTTGCTCTCGTGGAACTTGCTGTAAAGTCCATTGTTTGAAATGGTGCAAAGTGACATGCAGTTTGTCCAAATACCATTGCATTCTATCTTCTCGAACTTCGAAGGTTTTGTTTACTTGACTTACCACCAGTAAAGAGTCACATTTGGCTTCAATAACTTCTGCTCCCATGTTTTTAGTTAGCTCGAGATCTGCAATCATGGCCTCATACTCGGGCTCGTTGTTAGTTAATGTGGTAGTTTTAATAGATTGCCTAATAGTGTTACCCGTGGGTGGCTTTAAAACTATTCCTAGTCCAGACCCCTTCACGTTCGAAGCCCCGTCCGTAAAAAGGGTCCATACTCCCGATGACGTACCCGATTTCAACAGGAGTTCTTTTTCGACTTTGGGTACGAGGGTTGGCGTGAAATCGGCCACGAAGTCTGCTAAACTTTGAGACTTGATGGTCGTACAGAGTTGATATTCGATATCGTATCCACTGAGTTTGACGGCTCATTTAGCTAATCGGCCTGATAGTTCGAGCTTGTGCAAAATATTACAAAGCGGGTAAGTGGTTAATACGCATATGGGGTGACATTGAAAGTACAATCTTAACTTTCTAGAGGCGCTTATTAGTGCAAGTGCCAGTTTTTCTAGGTGCTGATATCTAGTTTTAGCTTCTCCTAAGGTTCGACTTATATAATAAATAGGAAATTGCGTACCTTGCTCTTCCCGAACTAGGACACTGCTTACTGCGATTTCCGATACTGCCAAGTACAAGTAGAGTTTTTCGTCTGTTTTTTGAGTGTGAAGTAGTGGTGAGCTCGATAGATATTGTTTTAGTTCCTCTAATGCCTGTTGGTATTCCGGGGTCCAAGCTAAATCGTTCTTCTTTTTAAGTAGAGAGAAAAATTTGTGACTTTGATTTGATGATCTCGAAATGAATCGGCCTAAGGCTATAATTCGTCCCGTTAGCCTTTGTACAGCTTTCACGCTGTCCACGATGGTGATGTCTTCGATGGCCTTGATTTTATCAAGGTTAATCTCGATTCCTCGATTTGACACCATGAAGCCGAGAAACTTGCCCGAACCGACCCCGAAAGCACATTTTTCGGGGTTGAGCTTCATGTTGTATTTTCTCAAAATCTCGAACGTTTCCTGCAAATGGGTCAAATGGTCCCCTGTGCGCAGGGACTTAATTAGCATGTCATCAATATAAACTTCCATTGATTTACCTATTTGTTCTTCAAACATTTTATTTACTAGGCGTTGGTAAGTAGCCCCTGCATTTTTAGCCCGAAGGGCATCACATTATAACAATATGTTCCATATTTGGTGACAAATGAAGTTTTTTCCTTGTCTTCCGGGCTCATCTGGATTTGATTATACCCAAAGTAGGCATCGAGAAAAGTGAGGATCTCGTGTCCGGCCGTGGCATCGATCATGCTATCAATGTTAGGCAGCGGAAAAGAATTTTTAGGGCATGCTTTGTTCAAATCCTTATAGTCCACACACATTCTAAGTTTGTTCCCCTTTTTAGGCACTACAACTACATTGGCTAACCATTCAGGATATTTCACCCCCCGAATGGACCCTATCTTGAGAAGTTTGGTTACCTCGTCCTTAATGAATGCGTGCTTTACCTCGGACTGAGGTCTTCTCTTTTCCTTTACTGGTCTGAACCTAGGGTCCAAGCTTAGTCGATGAATCGTTATGTCCAGTAGGATCCCTGTTATATCTAAATGGGACCAGGCAAAGCAATCATTGTTATCGATAAAAAATTGAATAAGTTTCTTCCTGAGTTCGGGGCTCAACCCCGTTCCAAGGTATACCTTCTGTTCGGGCCAGTGTTTGATTAGTGTGACTTGCTCCAGTTCCTCAATCGTTGATTTGGTGGCGTCGGAATCATCGGGAATCACGAAGGATCGAGGGATCCTCTGATCATCATCTTCTTCGATCTTCTGGTTATCTGGTTGGGTCAAAGCCGATGTCTGTGATTGCTATTTGGTATCTCGCTCCCCTTCTGAGCCTGATCCCTTTACTGGCGAAGGCGAGGATATTGGTTTCGCTTTCTCGACGGCGAACATTTCTCTTGCGGCTGGTTGTTTTCTATACACTATTTTGACTCCTCTCGATGTTGGGAATTTGAGGACCTAGTGTAGGGTCGAAGGTACAACTCTCATGTTGTGGATCCATGGCCTTCCGAAATAGGCGTTGTATCTCATGTCGCCTTCGATTACGTGAAACTTTATTTCCTGGATGGTTCCAGCCACGTTTATTGGTAGAATTATCTCACCTTTGGTGGTTTCACATGCCATATTGAATCCGTTTAGAACCAGGGTTGTGGGTATGATCTGGTCCTGCAGGCCGAGCTGTTCTACGACCTTCAATCTGATGATGTTGGCCGAGCTACCTGGATCAATCAACATACGCTTAATTTTATTTTTATTCATGAGTACGGATATTACAAGTGCGTCGTTATGAGGTTGTATGACTCCTTCTGCATCTTCATCACTGAAGGACAACGTTCCTATGGGTGTGTAATCTTGAGTTCGAGATCACTTTTCTCTCACAATCGACGTCTTAGTACGTTTATGCACTGGTCCCTGAGGGGTATCGACGCCGCCGATGATCATGTGAATGACGTGTTCTGGTTTTTCTTGTTCGTTGTGCTTGCTGAAATCCCTATTTTTAAAATGGTTCTTCGCCCTATCACTAAACAATTCTCGAATGTGCCCTTGGTTGAATAACCGGGATACTTCATCTCTTATTTGCCTGCAATCTTCCGTTCTGTGGCCATGGATGCCATGATATTCGCACATTTGATTGGGATTCATCTGGGCAGGATCAGTCTGAATGGGTCGAGGCCATTTAGTATCTTTGATGCGTCCGATAGCTGATACGATGGCAGATGCATCAATGCTGAAGTTATACTCCGATAACCGAGGTGCTTCCTTAGATCCGGCAGGCCTATCGAACCTACTTCTGTTTATCAGCCCCCGAGACCGTTGACCTCGATCATTTCTTTTGTTATTTTGCAAGTGGTCATGTATCGATTCACTGACTTTGTGGCTTCCGTTGTACAGTTGGTATCGATCCCCGATCGAACCTTGTTCTCGATTAGTATCCCTCCGAACAGTAGGTTTAGACCCCAATTGATCATTTTCAACCCTAATTTGTGATTGGTACCGATTGTGCACGTCGGCCCACGTGATGGCTAGGTATTCGATCAGGTTATGATTTAATCGCCGTGAAGCCGTCTAACTTCGTTCGTTCAAACCTTGAGTGAAATCCTGAACTGCCCAATCATCTGTAACCGGTGGTAAGTCCATTCGTTCCATTTGAAAACGAGATACGAACTCCCTCAGCATCTCATTATCCTTTTGCCTTACCTTGAAGAGGTCCGATTTCCTTGTTGCAACTTTTATGGCACCGACATGTGCTTTCACAAAAGAATCTGCTAACATGGCGAACGAGTCGATGGAATTTGGTGGTAGGTTGTGATACCAAATCATTGCCCCCTTCGAGAGGATCTCTCCGAATTTTTTTAACAACACAGATTCGATTTCATCGTCTTCTAAATCATTGCCCTTGATGGCGCATGTGTAAGAAGTGACGTGCTCGTTGGGATCAGTCGTTCCGTTATATTTGGGAATTTCGGGCATACAGAATTTTTTGGGGATTGGTTTTGGGGTTGCGCTCGAGGGAAAAGGTTTTTGCATGAATTTTTTCGAATCCAACCCTTTTATCATTGGTGGAACTCCCGGGATCTGATCGACCCTAGAGTTATAAGTTTTTACTTTTTATCATTGGCTTCGACTCGCTTTGTGAGTTCCTCGAGCAATTTAGCAATTTCGGGAGTAGCCCCCGATTTTTGTTCATTTTATTTCACTATGGCTGGCTCTGTTCTGTGGGTGATTTCTCGAGGTAGATTGGGCTTCGGCCTGTTTTATAGCTGGGTTTGGCTCTGCAACTGAGCTATTGCTGTCTGTTGGGCTTGCAACATTTCGAAAATCACATGCAAGCTAACGCCATTTTCCTCAATGTTATGGGTATCTCGAGCCGCAGACCGAGTGCCACCATGGATGCTATTCTGGAGTTCAGCATGTAGGTTCGCCTCAATGGCTATATGCGAATCGATGTCTATTGGCGCTCCGATTCGAGCTCCAACAGCATTTACAAGTGGTCTTTCAATACCGGGTGTCAACTTGTTATTTTCGTCTTGAAGACCGGCCCCGTTGTCGATTGGTGAAGCCATTTGATTGATGGTTAGTCGTAGCTAATCCGAAATTCAAGATATTTTTGGAAACAAGCGTAAAACATAATGGCATGTTTTTTCGGATTCGTATCAAATAACCATTGTTATCCTTAGCCTCACGGTGGGGGCCAAACTGTTTACCCGAAAATCGGATAGAGTTGAATTTATACATAGTTCTAAGGATATGTGATAAAGCTCAATACAAATCGTAAGGATAAAAGAAAAAATCAAATATGGACCACAAAAAATGTAAAATAGACAAAGTTGTAAAGAAAATGATTTTTAGGACTAAGCAAGATGAATCAGTTTTTTAGGCTTAAAATAGTAACTCTTGAATATAAGAGGATATGGTGCTTGAATTACAATGTGAGCTTTATCCCAAAAAACTCTCCTTTTCTCCAGAAATGATAAAACCCCTCTTTATAGTAGAGGGACCTTACTTTAAATATAATTAAAAAAAATACTAAATGGGAGATCCATGATAAATTGGTTTTTTCACAATTCCTGCTAAGATTCTCTCGTCTAGTGGGATTGCAACGGCTTATGTCTGTGAGTCTGATCTGACTCGGGCTTTTGATCTCGGCGTGAGCCCGATTCTAACTCGAGCTCTCGATCTTTGGCTTAAGCTCGATTCTGACTCGGACCCTTGAATTGATTCGGGGTCAATGTTGATTGGTCTCCGGCTCATAAGCTTGATAACTTTATTCTGCATCATAGTTCGATTTGGATTCGAGCTCAATAACAATATCGAACTCGATATTGATCGGCCCCTCGGGTTCGGGGCTTGTTTGCTCCATCTTCGGAAACCATCTCGAAGTCTCACTTCGATTGACTATCATTCGAACTCGAGCAGACATGCGAATGCCGAAATCTATTTCGACCGTATACAATTAGATGAAGTTATCTTTTAAATAATTTGAGAACATACAAATTCTTTTACATTATCATTGACTCATTGTACAGTGCTGTATCAAGATGCCTTTCAATTTCAGTTTTCAGATTCGTTAGATCTAATTCTTATTGAGTACCCATGTTTTTCTTTACTGCGCTTACACTATCTTTAATATTAAAGTAATAAAATCTTACACCCAACCTCTCGTTTTTGGATCTAGGCACATGTTTAATTAAAAAAATAGTGAAAGTTTCAAGAGAGTTTTATATAGGAACTCCAATTTATTAAGTTGCATTCATTTAACAGACATTTTCCCGTTTGGATGACATTAGTTATATCGTATTATATTGTTATTTTAAATATAATATTTATTTATTTATTATTTTAATTTTATTATATTGTATTATTAAATTCGTTATTATATAACGATGAAAAGACACATTTTACGTAGAATAACTGATTTTATGTGATCGCGTCGTTACCTTATTTTTTTTTTTGTTTTCATTTTGCCCTATTAGAATTCTATTTTACTCTTCATCTTACCTTTTTAATAATTACTCTATCTCATACTCTATTTTTTCTTTTTGTAATATTGTACTCATATTCTTCAAATTACTGATGTGTAATATTATGAAATGACGAAAAATAATAGAATATGTCCAAATATTACAATACGATACGATACATGCACCAAACAATTTAGCTAGTGTTTGGCCATAGATTCCCACATTTGTTTTAAAAAAACCTGATTTGGGTGAAATTTGGTTTGAAGATGAAAATCTGTTTGAACATAATTTTCAAAACACATTTCACTTTTTTTTTTTGAAAAAACATAAAATGCTAATTATACCCATAAGTTCTAAAAACTATCAAAAATATCCAACAATACCAAACAAACAAACTTGCTAATCTTGTATATGCAGAACCTTCATTGATGTCATTCATTATCATTATCACAAACTATAGTCCTGGACATAGATAAATTTGGCACAAAATTATCAGTTTTATAATAAACTACACAATACACTATCCTAAAACCATAACATGATATTTTAATATCAACTTCTAATAACCTAATTACTAGCCACTATAATTCGTCAAATTGCAATAATGCTACAAGATCCATTAGTCTAAAAGAAAGTTATAGTAATTAGCTGGTAAATTAATTGAGTCATTATAGATGGTGGACTTTTTTTATAAAATACAAAAGTTTGAAGTAATTTTGGAAATTGTTAAAAACAATCCAACGGTGATATTTTGGCCCAAAAACAAGTCTAGAGCTAGTTTTGGGATTTGAAAATTTTGTTTTCAAAATCTACCAAAACATGGATAAAATTTATAAACAAACATGTTTTGCCAAAATTTATTTTAAAAAAACTTGACAAAAGGGGTTTAATCCCCTAGTTAAATTCTTTCGTATGGAGACATGGAGTAACTTCTTTCATTCGAATTATTACACAAAAATAAATACATATAAAAAACATTGGTCTAAAACCAGCCACGTATATTCCGAACACTATTTTGGTAAACGTACCATCAGAGGATGGCAAAAGTACAACCATTTTCAGTCTCACTTCAATCCCAACTACCTCTTTTTCCAACTTCACCTACCAGCCCAAAAAGAAAAAGGTGCAAAAGCAGCCCTTGAACTCCAGTGTTATATAAATCAGTGTCTATTTCTCCTAATACTCTCAATACCAGACTTTCAACTATCATCAATGGCTCTATATTTTATATTCATATCCATAACCCTAATTTTTCTAGCGCATAAACTCTACCACCGTCTTAGATTCAAACTACCACCAGGTCCACGGCCGTTACCGGTGGTCGGAAACCTCTACGACATAAAACCGGTGAGATTCCGGTGCTTTGCCGATTGGGCCAAAACTTATGGCCCGATTTTCTCAGTATACTTTGGGTCACAGCTAAATGTTGTGGTAACAACAGCTGAATTAGCTAAAGAAGTATTGAAAGAAAATGACCAGAATTTAGCAGATAGATTTAGGACTAGACCTGCAAATAATTTGAGCAGAAATGGGATGGATTTGATTTGGGCTGATTATGGGCCTCATTATGTGAAAGTAAGGAAGCTCTGTAATCTTGAGCTTTTTACTCCGAAAAGACTTGAAGCTCTTAGACCTATTAGAGAAGACGAAGTTACTGCCATGGTTGAAAACATTTTCAAGGATTGTACTAAGCCTGGTATGATATTTTCCTTCTTTCTTTCTTTATTATTTTCTAGAGTTAATTTATTTAGTATAAACACATATTTACTTTGAATCATAGTACTAATTTATTATGGTTAAGTCATATATTTATGTAGAAATATTATTAATTATAGGTTAGTAATAATAAGAATGTATAAGAAGACGTAAGTTATATATTTATTGGATTGAGTAAATAATCTATTTATTTTATACAATTTTGGAGCAAGATTTGCCAAAATTAAGTAATTTTGTAGATCAAAATTACGTATTTTTATTTGGTCACTCCTCGAATTGAGATCTAATTAACTCCGAAATTTGTGGTGGGAAAGTTTTTTTTTTTTTTTTTTAAAATTTTAGTGGGGATCAAGTCAAAGTATTTGTGGAAGATGCAATAAGAGCCATCACGTGACTTTGACCTTACGGGGCATACGAACTTTCACGTGTTAATAGGTCGGTATTGCATGGTATTTGGATATTTCGGTTCGGTATTTTTGATATTCGATTTCGTAAAATGCTATGTCAATACCGTACCTAATTAAATTCGGTATGATTCGGTTTTTCTCCTTCGGTTTATTCGGTTCGGTAACTTCAGTTTATTCGATTTGAATACTAACTAGTGCATAGAGTCGTAGACTTTAATATTCTTAATTAAAGTAGTCAAAAATACAAAACAATAAGCGTTTATTGACAAAAGTTTTGTCCAAAACCGGCAAATACCAACCTAGAGAGAGAAAACTTAGAGAAATATCTTGTTACTTGTTTAGAGTTAATTGATGGACTTAGAGAATAAAAGAAAGCAAAATTTTAGATTTCTTATATCTATGTAATAATTAATAAAATATGTATTGTGTAATATAATATATATTTCGGTACGGTATCCGTATTTCAGTATTTCATTTTAAAATACCAAATACCATACCTAATACCAATTTGTTTTAAATCTTAAACTAAATACCACGTCGAATACCAAAATATCAAATACCGAATACCAAAATTTTCGATTTCGATACAATATTCGTTATTTACCAATATTCGTTATTTACCAAATTATGCATGACCCTACTTTGACGTGATTTCGGCTGCCACTTTATGAATATTGACTTTTCTATAGATGGAAATAGAATACACCCCTTTTCATTTTTTTCTTGAGTCAAGAATAAATTAATCTAATAAGAGTTTAAACCTAACATTAGCTTAAATTATTACTCATATAATATTAAATTCTGAATAACGGTTGTAGTGTTAAATTGCCATTGGGTCCTCCCTTGTGGGGATTGGGGTAGGTGAGTTTGCCTATCTCATCAGGTTTGGTACATACTCATGTTCTTATTGTCCTTTATTTTTTGTGACAGCTCAGATTCCACATAGTAGACAATAAAATATTAACTTGCTTTTAAATCACAATTTTTAAAAAGTTCAAACAGAAAGAGTAAAGAAAAAACAAAACAGATGTTGAGGATGTAAAACCAAATAGGTTATAGAATAAAGGATTAGACAGAAAACCAAATTTGTAAGAAAATTATCATCTTCAGCTGATGTGAGCGCAATGTTCGTCGTTAAGGCCATCTCCAATCTTTGCTTCCATTATGGTAAAATTCAGATTAAATATTACATAAATATTCAATTTTCACCTCTAGTATGCTCTCATAAATGATCTATTAATTCATTACGAAGTGCAAAATGAGCATCTTTGTCCTTAATTCTTTTGTGTCGAGCTAAAAATTATTCTAATCGGTGATTAGCAACATCTAATATTTTATATTCGCACCTTTCAATTTTAGCAACATCTAATATTTTATATTTGCACAATTCATTTTTTGAGATGATTATATATTTTTTGTACAATTATAACTTAGAATTTTACATAAAAATAATAAATGCACGAAAATTAATTTATCAAAATTATACACAAGATGTAAAATTAATATTATAAAGATATTACATAAACATAATCAGGTATATATAAAGAGATAAATTAAAAGAGTTAAATAATAAAAATAATAATAAAGTAATAGGGAATAGTAATGGAGGACATGAATAGTTTGGAGTGACACTATTCATCCCCCATTTTGCTCCCAAAAATGGGAGAGCATTGGAGCCAAATTTCTCCAAAAACTGATTGCATTATGGCAAAGTGCAGCAGCATTGGAGATGGCCCAAGTATTAGTCTCACATTGAATATTACAATGTTACTATAATCCCTTTGTCGTAATTCTCCCTATGTTGATTTTCTTGAAGGTATAGCCTCACAAATGGGGTGTACTACTTGAACTTTGCTTCTGAGTTCTAGACCAAACATGAAACGTTGGTTATTACTATTTGAATTATTTAAGGACTATGATCCACAAAAGGCCATTCATTCATTAAAAGAAAGATGGTGGAGTAGGTGAATCTTGAGATGACTTTATAGTTTAATGTCCGTGTGTAATTTTGATTAAATTTCTTATTTAATTGTAATACGCTAATTACTTCCATCTTAAAAATAAAGCTAAAATGCCATAAGTAGGTAGTGAGAATAAAGACGTTGATTCATCTATATTTTGCAAGAGTATAGTTTTCTTCGAATGAAAATAAGTAAAACTTTTGAAGTATTAATTATTGAAATACAAATCATAGTATTTAATTACCGACATGGAATGTCATCCATTCTTGTGCTAAAAATGCTTAATAATCTGCAGATAACACAGGTAAAAGCCTGTTGATGAGGGAGTACTTGGGATCAGTAGCATTCAACAACATTACAAGGTTAACATTTGGTAAAAGGTTCATGAACTCAAAAGGTGAGATTGATGAACAAGGTCAGGAATTCAAGGGCATTGTCTCTAATGGCATCAAAATTGGCGGAAAGCTTCCCTTGGCAGAGTATGTTCCATGGCTCCGTTGGTTTTTCACAATGGAAAACGAGGCACTCGTGAAACACTCTGCACGTAGAGACCGGTTAACAAGAATGATCATGGACGAACACACACTGGCTCGCAAGAAAACTGGTGATACTAAGCAGCATTTCGTCGATGCATTGCTTACTCTTCAGAAGCAGTATGATCTTAGTGATGATACTGTTATTGGCCTCCTCTGGGTAAGTAAAAATCTTAGTTTCGATATGTATAAGTCAGTGTCTCTATCTGGCAAAAGAACTAATGCTTCATCCTATAGAGTCAAGAGGTTAGTCAATTGGTATAAAAACTATAATTAGGGCTATAGTTTGTTGGATAGAGACGATGCAAGTGCATTGACGCGTCTGAGACATGATAAAGAGCAACCATCTTTTGAAAATGTCTGTCACATGTATATATGCGTATGAACAAGGATAGAGGCTACGGAAGTACATAAATCTGTCTGTGACATGATAAAGAATGAACAACATTTTGGACAATGGAACTATCACTTTGTGACGTTAGAGACAACTCGGTTTACATATATACATTTTCAAATTGTTCAATATTATTGTGTTAGCCTAAGTATTTGAATAAGTTAGGATATTGAGTATGATGATTCATATTGACGTTGATGAGATCTTAATCGTATGATTTTGGTTCTCATGAAAATTGATTAAAGAAGAACTTTGGAAGTATAACATAAATTGAGAATATAGGACTCAATGAATTGTCTGGCATTTAGTTATGTATAATAAGAGAAATTGCATCATTCTCATTCATATTTAATGTTTATAAAAAAATTGCAGGATATGATTACAGCAGGAATGGACACAACAACCATAACAGTGGAATGGGCAATGGCAGAGTTAGTTAAGAACCCAAGAGTGCAACAAAAAGCTCAAGAGGAGCTGGACAGGGTAATTGGAACGGATCGAATCATGTCAGAAACCGATTTCTCTAAACTTCCTTACCTCCAATGTGTAGCCAAGGAAGCTCTAAGGTTGCACCCTCCAACTCCCCTAATGCTTCCTCATAAGGCCAGTGCCAGTGTCAAAATTGGTGGTTATGACATTCCTAAGGGGTCCATCGTGCACGTGAACGTTTGGGCTGTCGCTCGTGATCCAGCCGTGTGGAAGAACCCGTTGCAGTTCAGACCAGAACGCTTCCTTGAGGAAGACGTTGACATGAAGGGTCACGACTATCGGTTATTGCCTTTTGGTGCAGGAAGGCGTGTTTGCCCCGGTGCACAACTTGCTATCAACTTGGTCACATCTATGTTGGGTCATTTGTTGCATCATTTTACGTGGGCTCCGCCCCCGGGGGTTAACCCGGAGAATATTGACTTGGAGGAGAGCCCTGGAACAGTAACTTACATGAAAAATCCGATACAAGCTATTCCTACTCCAAGATTGCCTGCACACTTGTATGGACGTGTGCCAGTGGATATGTAAAACATTTTGTTCTTTTCCTTTTTGGCTTATTTTTTTAGTATTAAATTCTTGAACACTTGATGAGATTGCAAAAGCATTTGAGGTATTTAGTGCTTTGATCAGTTTGGTTTGTGTCAAATTCATATCAGAAGCTATTGTAACGTTGGCTATATTCCTGCAATGATCAGAAGACAGTGTGCTGTTTAAGTATTTGTAATGCACGTTTATTTTTCTGATTTCGATTCTTAATTTCATTGCTTTATTCTAAATTTGGGGTTAGATGCCTAATCATTCTCTATCTCTACTGCTCCTTAGATTTCTGTTGCGATCCTAAACTAAGTGGAAGACTATCAAACCTGTTTGAAGATCGAGTTCACTGAATTGGCAAATCACATAACTGCTTATAGAATGACTAGCCAGGTAAGCTCGTGCTATGCACGGGCCCAACACAGTTAACATAGTTTTCTGAAGTCTTCTAACATAGTAAAGAGTTGTACCCAACCTTTTGAAGAACATTATATTATTGCATGATATAAAAAGTTATTTCATGTACAATTACACAAATTTGAGAGTTAAAAAATTAAATATATCTTCTAAAGTTGATACAACTCTATGTTCTGTCCGTCTGAAACCATAATCCGTTTGAAATCTCAAATACATGTGACGAGAACTGTTTGAAATCTCAAATACATGTGATGAGAACTTTTTATGATAACTTGAACTTTTTTCACCCGTGTCAGTGTAACCTGCAATGCATTTTAAACAAAAATTATCCAAACATTTTCTACATTATATATAGTAAAACAAACCAAACTGTTACATGGTCTAAAGCCAAACATCATTGTGAAAGAACAAATATCACCACAAAATTTTTCACCTGACATTAAGAATCAGAAGTGCATATGGTCAGAGACGCAGTACATAGACCAATATTTTGGGTAAGACATTAGATAAAGCTTCTTGTTTATTCCTCTTTTTCATCATCATACATGCCAAAATAACATTTATCTAATACCACTGAAGCCATGGCAAAAAAAGCTGGGAAATTTATAGATTTGGCCAAGCCTCTCCTTTAACTGCCTTCCCATTAACAAAGAAAGAAACAATGTCCTCTGAGTTATCAAAGTAAATCAAAAACCTTCGTCTCTTCCATGAAGGAGGAAGGTTCTTCTTCTACACCAATTTTACCTATTCTCCATTTTCTAGCTCTACTCTTTATGGTACTCTAGTAGCAGCATAAGTAAACTTCTTCATGGGACCAATTCAAGAACTTTTTAACTTATAAGCAGATCAAAAGCTCAATAGTTTGTGACCCATCCAAGAACCCTACAACCTCCAATGTTGCAGCAGTTTATTCCAAGTAAGGTTTAGGGATGTTGTCCAAGAAAACACAAGAGTAGTTCACAGAGCCGATAATTTCACAAAAAGCAGCAGTTTAGCCTTCTAAGAAAGAAAATTTCTCACGATTCAACATCCTAGAGGTCTCTTGTGAGCTCCGCTATATCAAAAGATTGCTGGTTCCACTCACGCTGCTACTCCCTGAGGCATGCAATTCTGGAAGATGTTATAGTGTCACATGATAGTTGGTTCGAGCAGGTAAGCAGTATGATAACTTTACTATATAAATATTGTCTTCAATTTTCATTTTTCATCCTCCTTTTCTTTAATATCCCTGTGAATTTGTGGTTATACTGTGAAAGTTTTAACAAATGTCAGTAAACTAAAATCGAACCACAGATGCCCTCTCCCCAGGTCAACTATGTGACTTCTGCGAATCTAGAGAAGTTTTTCCAAAAATTGAAAACTTTAAAGATCATCAAGCAGTTATGCATGCTGGTAATCTGGAAAAGTTTTTTCTTTTTTCTTCCTTTATGCATTTTTTTTCCTCATTTACTTTCGAAATACGGTCTTACTCTGTTATATCCTCAGTAAGTCCATTTCAGTTTTATCTTCTTTCCTTGGAAAAGCCAGTCCTTGGGAGAAACAGATTCGCTAATATTTAATAAAATCAAATCACAGGAAAGGGTCACACATGCACATGCTCAATGTAGACAGTCCATCAGAAAAGAGCCAATAAAGAGTTATAACACATAGTTAAAGGAAGATAGTCTGAGAGAAAACCAACTTCTTAAGTTCAAAACCAGCTTCATGCTACCACATTATTATAGAACAGAGACTCCAAAATAAATCAGAGAATATACCAATACCTCAAGAATCAAGACAAGAGAAAATTATTGTTTGTACTTGTATCAAGAAGTAAGGTTATTGCATTGACCTTTCAATATATTTTCTGCTCGCTTTTCCCAGCAAGACTAAATAGACATTGCCAGTGTTGCTGCAATTTCAGAAGGTCTGAGCTCCATGAAGCCAACATCTACATTCAATTATAATCCAATCACCAAATTAAACACACTAAAGATCTAAAGACCAGATGTTATAGTAGTAGTTGGTTCACCATATTCAAAGACTCAAGTAAGGTGAGACCTTTTATTATACTTGGTAAAAATTGTATTGATCATGAAAATAAAGATCGTGGTTGCATTTGATCACCACTATCTTTCTTAGCAAACAATTAACAAAAGTGCAAGTTGTATAATTCTGCACTTCCACTTCAATATGCTTAACTACCCCAAGAATTGATTGTTTTTTACAGTTTGATCTTCAAACACAAATTTAGGCTCCACGATTTTAATATTAGCTGCACAATCAAATTCAAGAAAACTTAATGTAACAAATAGAGAAAATATCTCTTCTGAATGATAGATTTCAGTCGCACCTGATCATCAGCCAGAGGAGCATCAATCTTTTCCACTTTGGCAACAGATAAAAAGGCCGTGCTACTTTTCAAATTTTACTTCCCCATAAATTCCAGAAAAGCAATTGAACAGAATGCAGAAAAATAACAAAATTCAACATTTAAAGACAGAAGGCTGCAAATTGAAAGAGAAATTGTCATAGAGCTACAATTGACATGCAAGCAATTCCAGGGAATATCTACAAAACAAATAACATCTACAACAATCAGTGATGTTAAAAGGCTCACCTTGCACTCTTGTCTCTGGAAATCTCCGCGGCACCGTCACCATCGGGCAAACTCAAATTATCAGGAGTAACATCACCAAAAGTTTTTTCATCTACATCTTTGGAATTACAATGACTTGGAGCCAAAGGAGTTGGCGTCTTGGTCTTTGGATTAGCAGAATTAAACTAATAAGAAAGAAGGAAGAGAACAAAATTAAAAGAAATAGATAGAGACAATCAAGAAAGACGAAGAAGAGGAATGGGAGAAACAAATGAAATTTCAACGAAATGCAATGAAATGTTGTTACCTTTTTTACCATGGTGACCACTGCTCCCAAAATCTCACTTTTAGAAGGTCGAAATACAACACATTGATTCTTCACACGGAAAGTAACCAAACCAGTTCCGTCATGAATTAGACCTTTATCAATGCGTTCAATCTCAATATGGCGTTTCAATTTTTTTGGTCCAACTCTGAAGTGAAAATTTGATTGAATGCTCAAAACCCCAAGTTCAAACCCTAGGTCATATTACCAGATTCCTTAATGAAAATATAAGGTAATAAATCAGGTACAATTAGTGACATGCATGAACAATTTCTTGCTAGAAATTTCATTCATAAGAGTAGAAACTATCAAATATCCACCAAATCGTCCAAGTTACCAACAAAGGAACTACAATAAAATAAAGAAATATTGCCAAAACAGAAATTTCATAAAGATGGACAAACATTGAAAGAGTGAAGACCCATATTCTAATTAGTGACAAAAACGTGCAGGAAACAAAGAAAGATTGCAGAAAAGCTCAACAAAGAGCTTCTCTGAAAGAGTGAAGACTAAAGGAGGAGAAATGTGAGAAACTGGGACAGAGCAACAATGAAATAAAAATGAGAGAAAATAGGGTTCTACATGGATGAATACGGATGGACACGTGTGTTACCTCAGTGAATTCATGTGTTTCTATAGAAATGAATGTTATTACTAATTTAACCCTAATTGTAAAGCATAATTTCAGGTATACCCGTGTTCGTCTGTTCGTCCCACCAAAGTCCCGTTTCTATATATTAGTAATATGTGCACTCTCTTTTCATTCTCTTTGTTCTTATTCTTCATGCTTAAAGCAAGAGAGGCTTATTGAAAGGATGTTGTAAAATTCAGCTAGTTGGAGTTGCATGTGTTTGACAGATTTTGGTACAAAATCAGATTATAATACGGTAAAAATAATATATAAGTCACAACCTCTTTATCTTCACAAGGTAGGGGTAAGGTCTGCGTATATACTACCCTCCTCAGATCCCACTTGTAAAATTATACTGAATATATTATTATTATTGTTGTTGTCGTCGTCGTCGACTTAAATGGATTGCAAAATGAACTAAACTCCAGTGATGGATTCTATTTCTCCTTTTCTTTCCCGACTTTTTTCTCCTCGTTATCGGGCTCTCTACATTGCTATAATATTGAGGTGTTAAATGGGTGGTTGGACTGATTTTGGGCGGGTCAAAATGGGTTAAGTCAATAAATGGGCGGGTTATTGACCCGTCCAAAAGTTACTTGTGCTAAAATGGGTTGGGTCAAGATGAACTAAAATATGAGTCATAGCCCAACCCGCCCAACTCTTACCAGGCTTTAATTAATATATTTTTTTTTATAAATTGTTTAATTATCAAATATGGCTTTTTTCTTTTATTAGGGTCATATATCACATATAAAAAAAAAATACTTTAAAAATATTGCAAAATTACTTATAGATCAATTTGGGTTAAAAATCAGCCCAATTTTAGATGGGCTGAAATAGACTGGATTAAGATGGATTGAGTTCAACAAACGGGCGGGTTAAATGGGTTTGAGCTCCCTACTATAAAAATGACAGGTTAAGTTGGTGTTTTCAACTTTTGTTGTTTCAGTCGAAGTGATAGGCCCAATGGGTCCAAATGAGACAAAGAACGGACTTGGTCCAGTCCCATAAGTCTGGTACCCTTTGTCTAGCCCAAATGTTTGGTGCTTTTAGCTCAGGGGCCTATCACTGTTCCACTCCATTTAGGTGAGTTTGACTCTGTAAAGTTAAGTTTGGCTAGATATGGCTAACTGAATAAAATCCTGGGGGATAGCTTAAAGAGATTAGGATAGTTATGCAAACCAAATGACCGTAATAAACGTACGATGTGCGTATTTTGAACATATTTTTATCATTTGAACCATGACTAATACGTATATTTTCACAATAATTTAGCATATTGTCACAAATATTGAGTGTGCATAAGTTCTTGTCAATTGCTATTTGCTACCGAGTCATATGACATTGTAGTAGAATTTATGCGCAGTCTAATAAGCCACCCTTATCTCAACAAGACGGACCTAAAGGTGGAGTTATGATTTTAATTTTATGGTTCTAGATTTTAGAATGACGATTTCAAGTACTAGGGTTTTAAATTTAATATTTATATATATTTAATAAATTTTTTAACACAAATATAAATATAGTGTTTGAACAAAAGTAGTGAATTGGGTTAAATCCGTACTCGAGTTTCTAGCTTCGCCGCTGGACGGACCTTTTAATATTTTTCAACTAAAACTGGCGCATGGACACATTATCGTTACATATTCATGACATCAACACTAATGGTCTTAGCTATACAGAAAGAAATTTTTATCGTACTTGTATCAGGGCGGAAATTTGAGCATCCAAAAGTGTATATATATTATATAATTTTCGAACAAGTTTCTAACTTTAAAAAAAAAAGTCAATATTTGAATGGTCAAACGTATGTCATGACTTGATAAAAGATGGAGGTCAAGGCTAGCTCATGGCGTATGCCGCGTCCTAATTAAGGATCCGCAGCATTCACTGACCCATTAGACCTCCAACTTGGTTGCCCATTTACACATTGAGCCAATTCGTAAACTTTACCTTTCTTTTTTTGGGTTGCTCATCGGTGCCCCTTATTTGTACTGGGGCTAGACAAAATTCAGATTCGTGTCGAAAAGTCCCACATTAGGGATAAAGCACTCCGTAACAGAGGCGATACCATAACCAAGGCTCGAACTCGATATCTTTGGTTACGGATGAAGGAGTACTTACCACTATACCACAACCCTTGTTGGTATAAAATTTATCTTTCGGACCTAGTTAGGTTCATCAGTGTTGTAATATATATTCTAACAAAAGCAAGAATCTCGAATTCGAGCCTCGTGAGAATAAAAAATATTTAGATAGGAAGCATTTTACTTCCCATTAGTTGAGTTATTTAATGTGATTTCGAATTAGTAAAAATAGCGAGTTTTGAACATTTGATGCATAAAAAAAGAGAAAAAAGGAATAATCATGAAATATAATATGAATGTAATAAATGAAGTTTATATAATATTATTACATCTTTCCTTTTTAAAGATGAGAGAACTTTATATTTACTATTAATAGTAAGGACGCGGAGACGCCATGAGCTAGCCTCGATCGCTATCCTTACCAAAACGGGATATGTTTGACCATTCAAAAGTTGGCATTGTGATACGAGCCAGAATTTTGTTATGTCATGCTTATTTCAAGGTTACTTTCAAATATATCCGAAGATCTTACTTATTCTTAATATGAGTATTACCACCAATTATCTCTCAAAACCAAGTAAATTGGGGTTGGATATACATATAAATTATCACTGTACATATCATTCTATTTAAATACATCTCAATCCAAATCTAATACATAGTTCAAATCCCCTTAATTATTGATTAATTTTTTATCATAAATTAATTAATTTTACGTTGGTCGTTAATATACTGCAACACTCATCCTTTATTTGGGTTTGAAAACATACAATGCGAGCTTGAGCTTACACAGGTAGAGTTAGTCTTAATATTGAAGTTAAGACGATAATGTATTAATTTATTCTATTTTCGTTAAAATTAGTTTTGAATTTCTGTTCCAATTGAGATAAGGATGGTTTGTTTGTTAGCTAGCTTATTATCAATATGTCGTCGCCTACTGAGTAATGCAGCAGCAAGCTAGATATAGTAGTAGTCGTAGCAGCTAAATCACACTATTCGTTTTAGTTGAATATTTCTACTCAGAATTTATTGCAAATTCACGTAAATTTTAGCTGAATGTTTCTTTCTCTAAGTTCACCAATGATCTTTTGCATTGAAAAATACTCAGTCGTTCAACAAAAAAATAGTGTATCATAACTCATATAAGTGGTGTTCTCTCAGCTCATTCAATGGCATCAGCAGGAGACAAGATAGATATAATTTTTTTTCTTGTATAAATTACATATCTTTACTGAATAACGCGATCTCAAAAGTTAGATCAAACTAGATCCTCAATATTATGCATTAATTTAATCCAATTTACGGTATCCTACCATTCTCAGCATTAGCAATGGTGTTTAAATTAAAAAATCCATACAGTGTGGTTAAAATATTTTTATTATGAGATAAATAAACAATCACCAATAACCTCAAAAAACAAAAATACAAAAAAGAGTTGCCATTTGGACATGGGCATTATTACTGTCAAAGCATTTAAGAGTCAACTTGGTCATGCCGTAAATTATAATTTATAAATTTGTCAACCAAATTTATGGATCAAAGAAATAAGGCAATCCTTGGATAAGGTCAATGCCTGTTATATATGGAATAATCAACTAGCTAGTAATATATATTTAAGTATAGCCAGAATTGTGGTGGACTGGATAGAAACTCTAACCTTTAACTAGATGTTTCGGGTTCGATCCTCGAAAAGAAAAAAAACCTATTAATAAGAAGTGCTTCCTCTCTAATGGATCTTACGCGGAACAAATATAACAGATTAGTTGGGCCCTAATGCGAATATCAGATATCCGCAGGGAAATAAAAAAAAAAAAAAAATTCTTAAACTAGTGGTGGTCCACTCATTTTCAAGTTGAGCAAAATCATAAGAATGTGATATGGTCATAATAGTTATAATCATCGTTTCTGTCAATTCATGATAATCATTAATTCTATCAAAGTTAATTAAAATTTTAAAATATATAAAAGGTACGACTTTTTCTTCTTTAAGGGAATGAAAAAATTGGTATATAAAGGGGCCATAGCGTGCCTCATATCTTCACCCACAAACTTCCCATAATGACTCTTCTTTTAGTACTCTCCATATCTATATTTCTCATCTTTTTTTCTTACAAACTCTACCACCGGCTCACGGCCAAGCTGCCGCCGGGTCCGTGGCCGTGGCCGGTTATCGGGAACCTCTTCGACATAACGTCGGTGAGGTTCCAATGCTTTGCTGAATGGGCCCAAGTTTATGGGCCCATCTTCTCATTTTATCTTGGTTCACAGCTAAATGTGGTGGTGAATAATGCAGAATTAGCTAAAGAAGTTCTGAAAGATAATGATCAAAATTTGGCCAACAGGTTTAGAACTAAGCCTCTTGAAAATGTTAGTAAAAATGGGATGGATTTAATTTGGGCTGATTATGGGCCTCATTATGTGAAAGTAAGGAAGCTTTGTAATCTTGAGCTTTTTACTCCTAAAAGACTTGAAGCTCTTAGACCTATTAGAGAAGATGAAGTTATTGCCATGGTTGAAAACATCTTCAGAGACTCTACTAAGCCTTGTAAGTTTTTCATTTTAATTTTTACTGTCTATCTCCATTTTTGTTTTGGGTAGATCTTGAAATTTTCTCATTGCTTGCTTCATATCTTGAAATTAAATGCGGTTCTGTTGAAATTTGATAGCAACTCTTATTTAGACAATGCAAATTAATCTTGAATTAATAAAATATAGGAACATGTTAAGGGATAATCTCTCTATGGCCAATTGGCCATGCGACATATAAGAAGTTTGAGTACATAATTCCATGATAAATCCAACAAAAGGAAAAAAGAAAACTTACGGTTAAACAGTTGTTTGATAGCAAATAAAGTCCTTTTGTATAAATAATGATTAAATGGAATGTAGTTAGGATTTTGTTTTTGGACACAAGCACATATATTCCACGCAAAATGCTTTTTTTAATTCCAGTCAAAATGAGATTGATATCGCCCCACCATAGCACAAGCTTCTTTTTTAAAGAGATTTTTTTTCCTAACTAATCCAAAAAGGAAGCAATATAATAATATATATTAATCAAAGAGAGAGAGAGAGAGTGATCTCTCTTCTGACTGTGCGTGTGTTAATTATAGGCTTAAAGCTGTTATACATATATATATATATATATATATATATATATATATGAAGAATTAACCATAATAACCTCTCACCCTCTTACTTAAACTAAAAATAGCTAGTGAATGTATAATATATGCATAATTTATATATTACATGCATGTGTATAATTGTATATAATCAATGTATATATCTAGAAAAAAGTAAATAATTAATATGGTCCATGTACGTGTGTGTGTGTGAGAGAGATATTATGTTTAGAAAGTGAAGGTTCCAATTATATAGCTAGATTGAATATTTTAAAATGGAGATCTAAAACGATCATAATTATCAAATAGTGACGAACATAATAACATCATGAATTTATGTTATATATATATATATATATA
>AWOL01S0035554.1:23371-39041 GCA_000715115.1 Nicotiana otophora | reverse complement strand
ACTTCTGGAATAATTGAGATGAGAATCGAAACAAATCCAAAAATACAAAATTAGTTTTTTTTTTCCGACTATGAAGAATGAGCAGAATCACATGATTGAAAAGAGAAATAACGAAAAACAAGCAGTGTGTAAGTGTCACCGCTCTGATACCATGATGAATTTGGAGCAACTCACCAACATCTATGGTGGAATCAGCGAAAACTAGAGAGAGAAAATAAAAACAATAGAGAGAAGGAAGAGCGTATAGAGAAGCAACTGGAAAAATGCTCACTGACCCCAAAATAATCTGTGCATTGTCTTTATATACAAGGACAAAATTGTAAAAGTCAAAGAAAGTAAAATTGGGCCAAATACCCGATACAAATAAATAAGGCCATTTCAGCTTTGTTATGTTTGTACTATCACACCATCCTCACGACGCACAGAAACCAACCGAGATACCTATAAGAGACGAGAGGATACAGAAGCAGCGGTACTTACCAATTTCCATGAAAAGTTATTGAGAGATTGTTATGTACTCGAATTCACAACACAAAGTAAACGAGGGAAATGATAGGTTTAATTCATAAACTCAAAGAGTCAAATCATTATAATAACAGAAATTAGAACTAAGAAGGAGATTTAGAGAAGGATAGGGAGAGCTGAGGGAGAACAGAAAGAGAGAGTCCCAAGGAAGAAGCCAGAAGGAGACGAGAGGCGAACAGAATTCTCAATAATGCCCATAATCCCAAATATTATCGACCACTACTCTTTTAATAGAATAGTTCTTGGGCTCACTACTCAACACGGATCCTAAATTAGCCCTGTTGCTTGTTCTCAGCCCAATAGCTCTTCTAAGCCCAATAGCTATCTGTGTGTGGATATTTTTATTGGGCTGGGGTTGATTCATAACAATACCCCGTCCTCAAGAAGAACCTTGTCCTCAAGGTTCGAGACAAGAAATCCTTCAACGAAGGACAATGGTAAACTAGGTGTAGCTAGATAAACATTCACGGGTATAAGGCCTAGTTGGAAAGTCCACTTGCATATCAAAAAGTAACCAACAACCCCATGTGTGCCGGCAACACAAGTGCAGGAAATGATATTTACTGAAGCGATATCAATAACTAACAAGAACCTTGGTGTGCATATTTTTGTGGCAAGCTCATCTCTATCACATGTAGAAAGGAGAACAAGAACTCCCTCTATAACAAGGGCAAGTTGTGCCTCTAGCACCCGTAGCAAAGCAACAAATGCTTGGCAGTTTTGCTTGGCAACCTTTTTTCTCCAGTATTTCAACCCATAGGTCTATTGTGATTAGTTGTTAATTTGTTCTCCTACTCAAAGTGCTGATTGTTAATTTGTTCTCCTACTCAAAGTGCTGAAACGCCCCGCCATAAACTCAACTACGCCATTAACTTTAGGGTGAAGCTTTAGAGTTTTAAACATCCCCAAACAAGCACTGGAGTCAATATTGCTATTCCCTTTTATTTTTCTCCGCAACTCACCTAGTGCACCATTAACTCTAATGCTACCTGTAGAATGTGATTCGATAAGGGAATATAAACCAAAACATGACAAGCCATATTCTAACTTGGTAAATTCAGCAATAGTTTCTTTCTGATCTTGAAGATCAAGGTTGTCAACAGAGAGAGGTGCATTGCATATAAACAGAGTAGCTATGGCAGTCAAGGTTCCTTCAAGGACACCATCTCTATCTTCAAGAATTAGTACATCAAAAGGGCCTCCTCCCGGATCGAAGACTACAAGCATTTNTAGCCTGACCCCGTTGCTTGTTCTCAGCCCAATAGCTCTTCTAAGCCCAATAGCTATCTGTGTGTGGATATCTTTATTGGGCTGGGGTTGATTCATAACAATACCCCCGTCCTCAATAAGAACCTTGTCCTCAAGGTTCGAGACAAGAAATCCTTCAACGAAGGACAATGGTAAACTAGGTGTAGCTAGATAAACATTCACGGGTATAAGGCCTAGTTGGAAAGTCCACTTGCATATCAAAAAGTAACCAACAACCCCATGTGTGCCGGCAACACAAGTGCAGGAAATGATATTTACTGAAGCGATATCAATAACTAACAAGAACCTTGGTGTGCATATTTTTGTGGCAAGCTCATCTCTATCACATGTAGAAAGGAGAACAAGAACTCCCTCTATAACAAGGGCAAGTTGTGCCTCTAGCACCCGTAGCAAAGCAACAAATGCTTGGCAGTTTTGCTTGGCAACCTTTTTTCTCCAGTATTTCAACCCATAGGTCTATTGTGATTAGTTGTTAATTTGTTCTCCTACTCAAAGTGCTGATTGTTAATTTGTTCTCCTACTCAAAGTGCTGAAACGCCCCGCCATAAACTCAACTACGCCATTAACTTTAGGGTGAAGCTTTAGAGTTTTAAACATCCCCAAACAAGCACTGGAGTCAATATTGCTATTCCCTTTTATTTTTCTCCGCAACTCACCTAGTGCACCATTAACTCTAATGCTACCTGTAGAATGTGATTCGATAAGGGAATATAAACCAAAACATGACAAGCCATATTCTAACTTGGTAAATTCAGCAATAGTTTCTTTCTGATCTTGAAGATCAAGGTTGTCAACAGAGAGAGGTGCATTGCATATAAACAGAGTAGCTATGGCAGTCAAGGTTCCTTCAAGGACACCATCTCTATCTTCAAGAATTAGTACATCAAAAGGGCCTCCTCCCGGATCGAAGACTACAAGCATTTCAAAAGTAACTGGGGCTCTTAGACTTACCCCCGTTTTCCCAGCTATGATACCTTGAAGGACTTGTGCAGGTCCTTCTTTGTGAATTTTGCCAGCAACATCGAGAACAACACCAAGATATGGAGCAATGGCTAATGCATCAGCATTGAAGTCAGTGGTTAGCCTAGTAAAATAGCAAGTGCAATAATGATGATGCAACCATTGCCATCCGGGATCCCACATCTGAGTCATAGAGTTAGCATATGCAAAGAAGAAAAACATGCGAGTAGATCCCATCAATGGTAGTGGCTCCATATTCACTGTATAACCCGTTCGAGACTTGGACTTAAAACTTATTCCTGGATCCCCCGCACAAATATCCAATGCAGTCCCACGAACAGTGACAATAAGGAGATTTACGCCAGGATTAAATGAAAATTGATTCAAAAGACGTTGATCAATAAAAGTGTTATCAGTACGACAAGCTGATTTCCCAGGGATTTTTTTGAAATCGACCACAACTATGGTCGAATAATCTTTACAAGCGTTGTCGAATTTCATTGAGAAAGCAATATGTGGTACCCTGACCACCATTAGAATACCTTTATCTTTTCCCTGCTCAACATCAGGTATCGTTTCATTTGAAGGCATTTCACCTGGTGAAATCCCATCCTCATTCTCTATAAAATATTTATCAAGAGATAGATTCACAATAGTCTCAGGCTCCATGAAACAGTCAGCAATATACAGGTCATCCGAGGTCTCAAATTCAATGTGTTGCTCACTAGTGCCACGATCAAGAAAAGTTGCAGTAACATACCTCTCTGACATATCTCGATGAATACTTTTATCAAACAGTTGGACTTCGCTACTTGCAGGACCTGTAGCTTCTAAATCAGGCATGCCGATTGGAGCATCTGATTGTGCGTCGACAAATACATTGGGGCAGCAGCTATGTAACATTGCATCGAACACCTTAGGTTTCTGAATATCGTCCAAATCAGCTACAAAGTGAGAGACATAAGCGTTTGCATTTGTGCTTTGGCATGCTGTTGAAACAGAAGAATATTCCTCTACTGTTCTGGTGAAAATTTCAGGAGACATTTCATCGAACACATGCTTGGCCTCTGAGTTACCAACTTTGAATGCAGATTCTAACTCATAGAAGTTGGAATTATGGCGCCAATCAGCTAAAGGATATACCTGAGCCTCAGACGAATCCAGAGTAGAGTGACTAATGTAGCTATGATAAGCCAGGGATGAATCGCCCAGCCTCCTCTTTGAATCTATGGCATGTAGTTTCCGAAATCGCAAAAATATTTTCTCCTTGAAATGGTTCCATTATAGAATTATTTGTTGCGAAAGAGCCAATCGAACCAAGCGAGAGCATCACCTTCAAGGTAAAAATATGGAAGAGGTAACCAGTCTTCCTCGGAAAAACCAAGGAATTTGAAGTAACGCTCTGCCTGATAAACCCATCCCTCTGGGTTGCCATTGTTGAATTTATCCAGTATCACCGCTGTCATTGGAGTCCGAATCGATGAAAGCACCAATGTTATGTACCTGAAATCACAACACAAAGTAAACGAGGGAAATGATAGGTTTAATTCATAAACTCAAAGAATCAATCATTACAATAACATAAATTATAACTAAGAAGGAGATTCGGAGAAGAAGGATAGAGAGAGTCGAGGAAGGAAACGAGAGGCGAACAGAATTCTCAACAATGGGCATAATCCCAAAAATCATCGACCACTACTCTTTTAATAGAATAGTTCCT
This sequence comes from Nicotiana otophora, assembly GCA_000715115.1. Taxonomy (NCBI): domain Eukaryota; kingdom Viridiplantae; phylum Streptophyta; class Magnoliopsida; order Solanales; family Solanaceae; genus Nicotiana; species Nicotiana otophora. The sequence goes on along the minus strand of AWOL01S0035554.1, from coordinate 34,567 downwards.
GGGCTCACTACTCAACCCGGATCTCAAATTAGCCTGACCCCGTTGCTTGTTCTCAGCCCAATAGCTATCTGTGTGTGTGGGTATCTTTATTGGGCTGGGTTGATTCATAACAGAGATCACCCCAGCAGTTTCTCATTTCCCCTTTCCAGCTGTTTTTATTTAACAGGCATAACTTCTCTGTTTAACATAGTACACCATTGCTGTACCTGTAACACGCCATTCACTTTTAATTCTACTCTGGAGGCTTTCCAGTACAATTTTGTTTACCTCCAGAGCTCTTGTCTGTGTAGGTTTGTTAAGCAAATGATCATTCGTCTTTTAGGTTTGGGTTCTAAATTCGACACTGCCTTTTTCTTTCTTTTTTTTGTAAAAATAAATAAATTGTAGTCCCCATGTATCCTTTACTTTGCTTGGCATTTCATGTTAGTAGTGCTATGTTGGATTATGTCATGACATTACTAAATCTCAGCTCATGAAAAACATACTAAAATATACTCTCCGGGGGTTAGCGACCTTGTTGTCAGGTTCAATAATCTATGTGCTCCGGAGGGAACAAAGATATATTCAATGAAAAGAACACCAACAAACACTAAGTGATCTCTTTTTATCTAGCTAAGCTTTGGTGAAAGAGTTATCGGGTATTTATACTAGTGGGACGTAGCATGTACCCTGTGCATTGGTGGAGGTGCATGCAACATGGCTCAGGCACACTAGCCCGTTTAATCGAGCAAAGATGCGTATGGTAGTTGGTTTCAACACCACCTTAGACATATTAGGATGGATATCTTTTCTTTATAAGTTGAGTGAGCAATGTTAATATCAAGCAAATAGACAGGCCTTTTGTGCTCGTTAGGACACTCTTCACACATGAAGAACAATACCACATGTTTGAATAACTTCAGAGTTCAACTGAAGGAGACTATCTTGTACTTCATTAGTAAGCTGAAGATAGAACGTATACTTGAATACACCAATTGTATCAGGTTGAACTTTAGAAGGATAACATCAGCTAACCTCTCAGCATAGTTGAAGCTCATTTACTGTGTGCAGTAGCTTGAAGCATGTGTGCAGTGGCTTCCGTTGGTTATTGCTTAGAGGAAATGTGTTCTAAAACATTTTGACAACCAAACATGTGGAAAAAATGGAAAACATTTCCCAATACACCCTTAATCTTAGAAATTTTCAAGCAGGTACCCAATAATTCGTTTTGACAAGTCTCCAAAGAATAATATCTTCCGATCTAGGTTAGATACTTTATATTACATTGACTCATTTTCAAACATGAACGTGCATTGATGCCATAGACTTGCAAGTCAATAAGAGTAAATTAATATTTGGGGAACTTTCAGAAGAAATGACTATTATTTGGAGGCTTATTACTGGGCGTAGCTATAATTTAGCTAATTAAATTCCGTAGCTACTAATTGCTTGCCATGTGATGTATGTCACTGTATTCAATTCGGTTGTATACACTGTATTCAATTCCAATGTATTCGTTCTTATATATTTTACATTGTATTCAATTTCACTGTATTGAATTCAGTTGTATTCAAACAACAAAAAATTAAAAAATAGGGTGTATACCGCTCTATTCAATTCGACTGTATTCAAACAATAAAAAATCACAAAAACAGTTATATTCGGTTGTATTCAATTTATTGTATTCATTTGTAGTTGTTTTTACATTGTATTTAATTTACTGTATTTAATTCGGCGGTATTCAAACAACAAAAATTCAAAAAATACAGCGATCTGCCGTAAAAAATAACCTTCGGAATACATAAATACAAGCAAAAATACAAAAAAATTAAATGTATTTTATTGAAAAATACAGAATACACTCAAATTTGAGTGTATTTGTGCATAATATAATGTATTTGTATCATTGTATGTGACTCAATAATAAAGAAGAGAAGAAAGTTCGTCGGAGATGGCGTCTTCCGGCCAAGCAAAACACTATATACATTGTATTAAAATTAAAAAAATAGAGACGAACAAAAATCCGGCCAGATATGAGAATACACTATCACATTGTATCTACCAAAATCCGGTCAGACGAATATACTTAGATGTGAGATACAAAGAAGGAGAAGAAGCCATGGACTCCGGCATCTCCGTTAGATCCGGATCTGGTGATGCCTCCGATCTTCCTCCTTCATTATTTTTGCTGCCGGTAATGAACCCATCGCGACTTTGTGATTTTCAGATCTGGATCTGATAATGGAGATGAGAGAAGGGAAGAGAGAGAGAGAGAGAGAGAGAGAGAGAGAGAGAGATGGCTGGATCTGATGGTGTGGAAGAGAGAAGGGAAGAGAGAGATAGAGAGACACAGAGAGAAAGACGGTTGTTTGTTTGGGCTCCGGTGGAGCTCCACCGGAGAAGATGACCGGCTGGACGACGGCTTTGCCGAGGGTGAAGAGAGAGGGAGAAAGGAGAGAGAGTTGAGAGAGAAGAGAGAGATGGTTAAGGGAAAAATTAAAAGATCAATTGTATATGTTTGTACTTTGCTACAAAATAAAAAATGACTATAAATAATAGTAATATTTTTAAAGTATTTTGGTTTATAATAAATAGGGTGCATTATTTAACTATCGCATGTAAAATTTTCATTAATATTCTCTAAGGCTATCAAATTTGATCCAAGCTCAAATGACTCGCACAACCCATCAATGGTTGGACTGGTTATTGATCTGCCCATTTATTGAACCCAACCAATCTCAACCCATCTAAAATTGGACTAATTTTAGTCCAAATTGATCCACGAGTAACTTTCTAAAATATCTTAGAAATAACTTTTTTTTATGCTATATATGATTATAACAAAAGAAACAAAATTATTTAATAATTATACAATCCATAAGAAAACAACACATACTAATTAAGCTTGGTAAGAGTCGTGCGGATTAGGCTATGACCCAAATATTAGCTCATCTTCACCCAACCCAAATCAGCCTAAGTAATTTTTGGGTGGATCATTGACCCGTCCATTTATTGACTCGGCCCATTTTGACTCGCCCAAAATCGACCCAACCCACCCTTTTGACACCCCAAAATTATTTCCTATAAGGAGTTATCTCTAACACAATTACCTGATGCAAGCTACATGTACGGAGAAGCAGTGGTGGCGCAAGTGCTGACCATTATTGATGTTCGGCCAAAAACATCTATTTTTATATATGAATCGCCTAGCATTTTGCTCTATTCTTGTTGGTTCTAATGTGTAATTGCAATGACTTGAACTAACTTTTAGTGTTTATTTGTGTAGGAATGAATTTGGAGTAAATTGAATTGAATGCACATGTGTTGGAGCTATGCGCTACCTATGGCGCTAGAATCAAGAAGCTCAAAATTTTTAGCGTCCAGGCTAGCGCGATCTTTTTCGGTGCTAGACGTCCCAAACTTGTATAAAAAGGGTCCTAAACCTAACTTGGAGGAGATCGAACATATTTTAGGAGGTGAACACGCCACTTTGGAGGGGAAAACACAAACCACGCTTGGAGAAGACTTTCAACTAGTTTTTCTTCTCTTCTCTTCTTGTAATCTCATAGTTTATTAGTTCTAGAATTATGGGTGCTACATGAACATTGTAGTTTGAAGTTTGAATTGTTCTTATTATTTTATCATATTGGTTTATTTATTCAATCTTGCACTTAATTATTTGATTGCTTGATCACCAATTGAATACTATCTACGAATCTAGAATTGAACATGGGAGAGGAAATTTTAGATTACATATAAGATTGAGTAGAGCGAGATCTTGAACATGAGTATCGGGAATGATTTTGTACTTGGGACAGGGATTTCCTAATCGCCTTGCTTGGTTGCTATACGGAAATTACTAATGTGTTCTTGTTAATCCTAATTCCATAGGAATATAGGTACTAGGTTAGCTTAAATAGGCGAGTGATATTTCGGGAGAATACTACGATTAATATTAACCTTGTCAATCAATAAACCAGATACATTAATTAGACAATTTAAGTGGAAGACTCAATGGGATTGTTAGCTAACCCATAGCTCTAGAATATTTTTCCCCATTGAATTCGTCTTTAAGATTCCCGACTTGTTTTTTGTAATCGCTTAGTTTGCTACTCTAGATTAGTTTTATTTAAATATTCAGACTTTAGAAAATTGCTTGAATAGATTAATTGTCTTAGTTTAACTTAGTAAATCACAAGTCCCTGTGGGTACGATATCTGAACTTATCCTATATTACTTGTATGACCACGTATACTTGCGTGTGCGTTTGAGAGCAACAATCATCATCTGCGAGCTTCAAGCAACACCGCCTCCACCACTTATCGACCTCCAAGTCTAGCCAGAAATTTTATCTTTATGGCCTAAGTATTAACTTTTGGTTATATTTAGAGAGGAAAATACTGGTCTATGCTTGTATTACAAAACAATTTACTTTCCTATACATGTGCTAGTAGAAAATAAATACGAAAGAGTAATTGAAATTATAAAAAAGAAACACTTCACTTAATCAATATTGTACGATTACATTTAATAAATTTGCTTGTACATGCACCTACACGATTATTGTCTCTAAGTTATTTTCTTCCATTCAAGGAGCAAAGTAGAGTATTTCTCGAGAAAAGGGTGACATGGATCTTCTTGTGCCAAAAAAATAGAACTAAGGGAGGAAGTGTAATATTCTAAACCACAAAATTAGTGTTACCAAACACAAATCTGAAGGAAGATCTCTGAATTATCTCATGTCAAAAGAGTCTTCAACATTTCGGATTCATCTCAGAAGAATAACTTATCCTAATCTCTCTTTCTTGTCTTCTTTAACCTTATTCGAGATATATGGGGAATTAATACTTTACGCATCTTAAACTATTTGTAATATGTCCAAATTTTCATGACATTTGCCATGATATAATATTCATTATAATAAAATTTGTGGATCATGACATTTGGCATGCCATAATATCCACTACTAGGCCAAGAATTTCTTGCTATAAATAGAGGAGCTTCTCCTTATTTGAAAACACACAAATTCAAGAGCTTTTCACTCTTGTCTTTCTTTCTTCTCCTTTATTTCATTATAGAGTATTTTGTAAGAGAGTGAGTGTTGGGAAACACTTGTGTGAACCCTTTCTTTGGAGTGATCTTGTGATGTTATTCTCTTGGGGTATTTGGGACTAATTAGAGTATTTACTCTAATTTTGTACTCTCTTTTGTACTCTTGTTGGTATAGTGAAATTGCTCATCTCCGCTTGTGGACGTAGGTTACCTTGACCAAACCACGTTAAATTTGTGTCTTTTTTATCTTCTTTAATTGTCGTTATTATCAACTTGCATTGTCTTTGTTATTGTCATTATAACGTTGTTTGGCTAAATTTCGCACTACCCGGTAACCCGATCCTAACAAATTGATATCAAAGCCAGATCTAACCGGATTAGTTTAAATAGCCAAAATGACTCTAACAAAGTCTTATGTTGAGAAATTTGACCGAAGTGTAAATTTCGGAATGTGGCAATTAAAGATGGAAGCTATCCTAATTCAGGATGGCTTAGATTTGACACTGCAAGGAAAAAAGAAGATGCCGGATAAAATGACGGACGGGGAGTTTGCCGTCATAGACAAAAAGGCAAAAGGGTATTATTTTAAATCTTTCAAATGAGATTTTGCGTGAAGTTGCAGCAGAAAGCTCAGTCAAAGGCATATGGAAAAAGCTTAAAATCCTATATATGAAAAGAACAGTAAAAAACAGGCTTTACCTAAAGCAAAAACTCTACACTTTTCGTATGGCTGAAGGTACCTCTATACTTACACATCTTGATACTTTTGATTCTCTTCTTATGAATTTAAGTAACATAGATGCTGAAATCAAAGATGAGGATCAAGATATGTTATTGCTTGTTTCCTTACACCAATCGTTTAAACATATAAGAGATACTATGCTTTATGGAAAGGATAATATCTCTTATAAAGATATCAAATCTATTTTAAAATTAAAAGAATAAATAGATAGAGATATTACTGGAGAAACTAGTGGGAACCAAGGGGAAGGGTTATTAATAAGAGGTAGATCCAATAAGAAAGATTCAAGTAGTGAGAAACCTAAATCAAGGTCAAAATCCAGATATAGAAATGTCATGTGCAAATATTGTCATAAAAAGGCCACATTATTTCTGAATGCTTTAAATTGAAAAACAAAGAAAAGCATACAGAAAAGAAAAATGAGCACAAAAATACTGACACTGCCGAAGCAAGTGTAGCTGCTGATGAGACTGAGGGAACTATTTTTTTAGCAACTAATAATAGTTTCAAATCTAACAATGAGTGGATTTTAGATTCGGGTTGTTCTTATCATATGTGTTCCAGTCGGGATTTATTTACCATATATGAATCTATTGGTGGTGGAGTTGTCTTGATGGGCAACAATGCTGCATGCAAAGTTATTGAAAAAGGTACAATCCGAATCAAAATGTACGATGGTGTGGTGAGAACTCTCACCGAAGTTAGACATGTTCATGACTTGAAGAAAAATCTCACCTCATTGGGCACTCTAGAATCTCTTGGGTGCAAGTACACATGTGAAGGTGGAGTTCTAAAAATTTCTCATGGTGCTCTTGTGATCATGAAAGCACTTAGATCTGGTACGTTGTATACTCTTTTGGGATCTACTGTTACAGGTGTTGCTGTAGTTTCAATATCAGATAAATCAGATTCTGACATCACCAAATTGTGGCATATGCGATTGGGGCATATGAGTGGAAAAAGGTCTTTCCATCCTCAGCAAAAGAGGTCTCTTATGTGGCTAAAGTACCGAAAATATGGAGTTCTGTGAACATTGTGTGTTCGAAAAGCAGAAAAGAGTCAGTTTCAAATCTCCAGTGATTCATATAACAAAAGGTACTTTGGATTACATTCATTCAGATCTTTGGGGTCCTTCACGTACCCCATCAAAAGGTGGTGCTAGGTATATGTTAACTTTCATTGATGATTATTCAAGGAAAGTTTGGGTTTATTTCCTGAAAAATAAAAGTGATATTTTCTTAAATTGCAAACAATGAAAAGTTTTGATTGAGAAGCAAACAGGAAAATATGTTAAGCGGCTTAGAACAGATAATGGTTTGAAATTTTGTAATGATGAATTCAACAAATTTTGCAAGAATGAAGGAATTGCTCGACATCGTACTATGAGAATGACACCTTAGCAAAATGGTATAGCAGAAAGGATAAATAGAACTCTTTTGGAAAGGGCTCGTTGCATGATTTTAAATGTTGGGTTGACAAACGCCTTTTGGGCAGAAGCTATCTCTACAGCTTGTTATATTGTCAATCGAGCTCCTTCTGCACCTTTGAACTTTAAGACTCCAGAGGAAATGTGGTCGGGTATTCCTGCCAATTATTCTGATTTAAAGATATTTGGTTGCCCTGCATACATGCATGTAAATGATGGAAAATTAGAGCCAAGGGCTAAAAAGTGTATTTTTCTTGGGTATGCATCTGGGGTGAAAGGATACCGACTATGGTATCCTGATCCCACAGTATTAAAATTTATAATTAGCAGAGATGTAATCTTTGATGAATTCTCTATGTTACATTCTAGAAAAGAGTCTTCTAATTCTTGTAATATAGATAAAGGAAAGAGTACACAGAACCAGGTAGAGATTGAGATTGGCATTCCTTCTGAGCTAAGCTCATCAACTTTGGAGCAAACTACAGTTGAAATTCCTGAAGTTGAGACAGAAGCTGAAATTCCTGAAGTTGAGACAGAAGCTGAAATTCCTGAAGTTGAGACTCCTGAAGTTGAACCAGAAGAAGAGGATTATTCTATAGCCAAACGTAGACCAAGAAGAGAAGGTAAACAACCATTAAGGTTTAGAGATTATGTTGCATTTGCTTTTTCAGTTGAACAGGAAATCGAAGAAATTGGAGAACCATCAAAATATTCAGAAGCAGTTTCTGGTACTGACTCAGCCAAGTGGCTGATTGCAATGAATAAAGAAATTGAGTCTCTCCACAAGAATGGTACTTGGTCTCTTGTGAAGCCGCCATCAGGAAAAAGAATTGTTCGTTGCAAATGGGAACTTCAAGAAAAAGGATGGTATTCCAGGGGATGAAGATGCGAGGTATAAGGCACGATTAGTTGCAAAGGGCTATAGTCAGGTACACGGAGTTGATTTTAATGATATTTTCTCACATGTTGTTAAACATAGCTATATTCGTGTCTTGCTTGCCTTCGTTGCCATGTATGATTTGGAATTAGAACAACTTGATGTTAAGACAACTTTCTTACATGGCGAACTTGAGGAACAAATATACATGCATCAACCTGAAGGATTTGAAGTTGAAGGAAAAGAAGATCATGTTTGCTTGTTAAAGAAATCCCTGTACGGATTAAAGAAGTCTCCAAGACAATGGTACAAAAGGTTTGATTCCTTTATGTTGGGTCATGGTTATTCGAGAAACATGTATGATAGTTGCGTTTACTTTCAGAAGTTAAATGGTGGTGCATTTGTGTACTTATTACTTTATGTTGATGACATGCTCATTGTTGCTAAGGATTTAACAAAAATTCATAATTTGAAAAGTCAGCTGAAAAGTGAATTTGAGATGAAAGATTTAGGAGAAGGTAAGAAAATCCTTGGCATGGAGATCAAAAGAGATCGAAAAGCCAACAGGCTATTCGTGACCTAGAAGAAGTACTTGGAGAAAGTTTTGGAGAGGTTTGGCATGAAAGATGCTAAACCAGTTAGTACGCCTCTTGCTGCTCATTTTAAGTTATCAGCTGCTCAGTCCCCGCAGTCAGAGGAAGAAGAGAGGTACATGGAACAGGTTCCTTATTCCAGTGCAGTCGGCAGTATTATGTATGCAATGGTTTGTACACGTCCAAACATTTCACAAGCAATGAGCGTGGTAAGTCAGTATATGGCTTGCCCTGGCAAAGCACATTGGCAGGCTGTGAAATGGATTCTCAGATACTTGCGAGGTATTTCAAACACACGTTTGGAGTTTGGAAAAAATACTAACACTTCGGTTGGTTTTATAGAGTCAGATTATACAGGTGATCTTGACAAAAGAAAATCACTAACATGCTATGTATTTTGCATTGGTGGTTGCGCTATTAGTTAGAAAGCTACATTACAACATGTAGTAGCTTTATCTACTACCGAAGCAGAATATATGGCAGTGACCAAGGCAATCAAAGAAGCTTTATGGTTAAAGGGTCTATTTGCGGAACTCAGTTCACACCAAGGTGGTCTTACCATTTTCTGTGATAGTCAAAGTGCCATTCACTTGATTAAAGATCAGATGTATCATGAGAGGACGAAGCACATAGATATAAAGTATCATTTCATCTGAGAAACCATTGCTGAAGGGAAAATCTCTGTTTAGAAGATCAACACTAGAGACAATCCTGCTGACATGTCCACAAAACCCCTTCCAGTGTCCAAGTTCAAGCTTTGCCTGAACTTGATTGGCATTTATGAAGAATGATTTTGCCCATTGGGGATTTTTGCATAGAAGGTGGAGCAAATTTACTATATATAAGACGAAATTAAGTCAAGATGGAGATTTGTAATATGACCAAATTTTTATGACATCTGTCATGACATAATATCTATTATAACAAAATTTGTGGATCATGACATTTGCCATGACATAATATCTACTATTAAGCCAAGGATTTCTTGCTATAAATAGAGGAGCTTCTCCTCATTTGAAAACACACTAATTCAAGAGCTTTTCACTGTTGTCTTTCTTTCTTCTCCTTTATTTCATTATAGAGAGTGAGTGTTGGAAAACACTTGTGTGAACCCTTTCTTTGGAGTGATCTTGTGAGGTTATTCTCTTGGGGTATTTGGGACTAATTAGAGTATTTACTCTAATTTTGTACTCTTGTTGGTATATTAAAATTGCTCGTCTCCGCTTGTGGACGTAGGTCACCTTGACCGAACCACGTTAAATTTGTGTCTTCTTTATCTTCTTTAATTGCCGTTATTATCAACTTGCATTGTCTTTGTTATTGTCATTATAATGTTGTTTGGCTAAATTCCGCACTACCCGGTAACCCAATCCTAACACTATTAATTACTGTTTATTAAATAATACTGTTGACTGTTGAGGACTTGACAATGGGAAACAAGATAAATCTCTACGCATTCTTCCCTGTAACGAAGCTTACAAATTTAATAGGATCGAAATAGCGAAAAAGAAAAAACACAAAGAACGAGCATATCACTACTTTATACGGGCGGGACAATGATGTTATTCAATGCCAGATTGGTCGTGGACGTGGAATATTATTTAATCATCCAGTACTTATTTGTAACCATGCCTGATTTAATTCATAACCATATGGATATACAATAGATTCGCCTGTATCATCTGCTCAAAACGTAGATCCATCCCTAAGGGAGAGAGCAAGAAGAAGAACGTAATAAGCTTTCTGTTAATCGTAATTACTATTGCTCCTCTTTTTCTTTTCTTTTTTCAGATTCAACGATTAGAAACATAATTGCCCACTAATCAGAACTGCGATGTGCAAAGCTCATTAAAGTGTAAATGCTATCTATCAAGAGTTTGTGAAGAACATAATCAAAGTTGGAGTTCGGGTATTGATATATTCCATCAAGAAAAAAGAAGCACATAATATTAGTAACAAGGCCGACCACATAGGGGCGAACCGAAAAACTCGGCTTTTTGGAATGGTCCAATCTTCCGCATCACGCCCCTTACTATTTCTCTCTCTATATATAAACAAGCCTACTGGAAGCGCAGAGAACTAAGTCACTAATGTCGTGGCAAAAGTTAGACGCATAAAGTTACCGAAGCTAAGGTTTCGTGTCTATTATATCCTTTTGATTGAATGAGAACTTATATGGAATGTTTTCATGTTACTCTATTTTTAAAGCTCGAATTCGAATTTGATTGAAGATAAAAAGAATTTCATACATCCCGCACGGTTCTAACTTCTACTATAGTTGTAGTATTTTTGGACTCAAGTGACCATAATAGGTAAAAATAAAGATTGGGCACCATTATATATATAGCGCGGTTATTCACCGCGCTATATTTGAACTTAAAATGGGTGGGAAGGTATAGCGCGCATATGTATTGCGCTATAATATAGTGTGGTACATATGCACGCTATACCTTATAAAAAAGCGTGCCTTCTTCCTTCCCCACAGACGCCCCCCCTTTCCCAATTTTCAATTCCAGCAGCCCCCCCC
>AWOL01S0035554.1:3463-21086 GCA_000715115.1 Nicotiana otophora | reverse complement strand
TTTTAACGAAAAAAAAACTCAGTTGGAGCCCACCTGTCCCAAAACAAATATAGATTCTCAGTATTGTAGCAAGCTAACATCGTATCTAAGGCGTTATCGCGTAGGGAGTTGCTCGTTTCGGCTCCAAATCATCAAATCTTCAACTTTCAAAAAAATTAAAATCGAGGTATTCCGACTTATCTTTTGTTAAAACTCATGTATAAAAAATACCTATTAGTTATTTTTTACTGTGTTCTATATTATTTCATGATTGTTTTGCGATTTAATCAATTTATTATTTTTTTATTCGGATTATATTATTAGTGTGCTAAAACAATTAGTAAAATAGAGAAATTATTATTTTATGAATAATTAATGTTTTTAGTTGTTATAAAAAATAGTAATTAGTTATTTTTTACTGTGGTATATGTATTTTCGTGATTGTTTTGTGATTAAATCAATTTGTTATTTTTTATCCGGATTAGAATATTTATGTGTTAAAAGATTAGTAAAATAGATAAATTATTATTTTAGGAATAATTAATCTTATTTAGATGTTATTGTTGTACATATATATTAATTTGTGACTTTAATGTTGTTTAGTTCCCTGTAGTGTTATGTTGTGCCCGTAATTTTAATGTAGTGCATGTAACTGTAATGTAGTGCCCTTTAGCATAGTAAAATGTAGTGCCCTTTTGCGTAGTATCTTTGTAGTTATTGAAATTAATCATTTAATTATTTGTTAGCCCCAAAAATATCTGAAAAAAGATGATAGTTCAAACACAAACTCTCTCGAATTCTAGTCAACAAACGTTATTTAATAACATTAAAAAATAATAATATTTGTCAAACTAAGTATTTTTATATGAATATTTAATAATTAAAGCATGTATAGTTATGAAAATAATTTATTTAATTCTGTTATACTCAAACATAAGTGACTAAGAAAACAAGCATATATAATAATAAACAAACATATAAAATAATAAACTAACATATAAAATGATAAACTAACATATAAAATAATAAATTAACATATAAAATTATAATATAAAAAATATATCAACCTAAGTAACAATATAGTAAAAATATCGAATAAATTTTAATATTAAAGATATTACAATAGATTTAAAGATGTTAAGCAATCAAAAAGAAAAATACTTTAATTAATATTGTTCAATTTACAGTCATCGTCATGGAGGTTCCGTCTGTGCATCCCGAACCTGCATTGCTAGAGCTACTGTTGCTACAGGCCGAGTATAGGTCTTCATACGTATGGGATGAGCAGTGTTTGTCCTAGACATTCTGCGCAAGACGTATAGACGACATGTGGGAGTTCATTAGGGCCCACACACTCCATCCCCGTATAGGTAGACACTTTCAAGATACGGGTTTCTACATGATCATAGAGATCGGCCGGTTACGGTTCGACTGGGCGTTGATCACGACTATGATAGAGCGGTGGTGACCGAAGATGCACACGTTTCATCTACCCATCGGCGAGGCGACTATCACGCTTGAGGACGTGGAGGTTCTTTTCGGGCTGCCGGTTGATGGGTTGCCTGTAGCTTACCCGCGTGCTCTCAGAGACTATAGGGGATTGCATTACTTGCATATATTGCAGCGGCTCACCGGATTCCAGCCAGCGGAGGAGACGACATTGAGTGGAGCCACTCGTTTGCAGCTGACGCCCATCCGGCAGCATCTGGAGGCGATGGATGCGGAGATTACGGATGATTCATCACCGGGAGGTTATCGATCAGCACACGAGATTGGTGCTGTTGCTGATGTTTGGTGGTGTACTGCTCCCGAACACTTCGTAAAACCTAGTCAGCTTGAGATTTCTACATCATCTTGAGCGGTTAGATGATTTACCTGGTTACAGCTGGGGTGCAGCTGTTATAGGTTACCTGTATAGGAAGATGTGCCGGCGTCCATGGGCACCCAGAAAGACGTTGCCGGATTTTTACCGCTGATGCAGGTGAAAACATAATCAATTCTTTTCATGATTTTAACATACATAGGGTGAGAATACCTTAAATTTTACGTCCACAATATATATTAGGTTTGGGCCTGGGAGCGGTTCCTGCAGCAGCCACCTCTACCACCCATCGCTCCAGATGCACCACCTCCACTATTTCTCCCTTTAGCTTGGAGGTGGGTTGATAGGCGAGGATACGGACGTGAGGTCGAGGTTCGACATCATCTCCCCTATTACAGGGATTTGTTGGATTTGCTTGACGGTGCGCAGGTACATGTATTCTTAAGTTTACTTGGCCTGACTTTATATGTGTTGTGTTTACTCACGATTCATGTGTCTGATTAATAGTTCTTATGGAGGCCATACAATGACGAGCTCATAGCTGGTTTGCCCGATTATTGCTCCCGCGGCCGAGCTATGTAGAGCTCTTATGTCCCACTGATATGTCTCGATATTGTCGAGCATCATGCCACCGAGCGAGTCCTTCACCAGTTTGGTCGACCGCAGCTTGTACCTATTCCGCCTGCTTGGCTTAGGACACATTACTAGCGGGATGATCGTTCAGGGTTGACCAGACATACTTGGACTGGCTAGAGGCCTAGATTGAGGTTTGGGACCAGAAGTATGACCTGATTCCTCCACTCCCTGCACCTGAGCGTACAAATGGCGAGCATGAGTATATGGGCTGGTATCGCAGTGTTACCCGACTTCATGTCGGGAATCCCGTTCATCGCGCTGGTGGTCGGTACTACAAAAATGAATGCCATTGTGCCCGCTTCCTGTATTTCTCAAATCTTTTCATTGGTATTGGCATAAATTCAACACCCCTTTCCATTAATGACGATGCACCTCTAGATCTTTCAACAAACCTCTCCGCCATCTGCTTGAATGACATCCGCACCATGGCAGTGACAGGCAATCCACGTGCAGACTTCAATAACCCGTTGAAAGACTCTGACACATTTGTAGTGAGAATTCCCCATCTTCTGCCACCATCCGCATGCAAAGTCCACTTGTCAAGCTCATGTCGCATCAACCAACTATAGGCTCCTTGGTCTTCCTTCCTGATCAATTCCATTCGCCTCCTGAATTTACACTCTTGGTGATCTGTTGCAGCCATCCACATTAAATCATGCAAGTCCTTATTCGGATAAGTCCTCTGGAAGTTGGCCTTCAGGTTTCTCACACGGTAACGGTGGTAGGCNGATTTTAACATACATAGGGTGAGAATACCTTAAATTTTACGTCCACAATATATATTAGGTTTGGGCCTGGGAGCGGTTCCTGCAGCAGCCACCTCTACCACCCATCGCTCCAGATGCACCACCTCCACTATTTCTCCCTTTAGCTTGGAGGTGGGTTGATAGGCGAGGATACGGACGTGAGGTCGAGGTTCGACATCATCTCCCCTATTACAGGGATTTGTTGGATTTGCTTGACGGTGCGCAGGTACATGTATTCTTAAGTTTACTTGGCCTGACTTTATATGTGTTGTGTTTACTCACGATTCATGTGTCTGATTAATAGTTCTTATGGAGGCCATACAATGACGAGCTCATAGCTGGTTTGCCCGATTATTGCTCCCGCGGCCGAGCTATGTAGAGCTCTTATGTCCCACTGATATGTCTCGATATTGTCGAGCATCATGCCACCGAGCGAGTCCTTCACCAGTTTGGTCGACCGCAGCTTGTACCTATTCCGCCTGCTTGGCTTAGGACACATTACTAGCGGGATGATCGTTCAGGGTTGACCAGACATACTTGGACTGGCTAGAGGCCTAGATTGAGGTTTGGGACCAGAAGTATGACCTGATTCCTCCACTCCCTGCACCTGAGCGTACAAATGGCGAGCATGAGTATATGGGCTGGTATCGCAGTGTTACCCGACTTCATGTCGGGAATCCCGTTCATCGCGCTGGTGGTCGGTACTACAAAAATGAATGCCATTGTGCCCGCTTCCTGTATTTCTCAAATCTTTTCATTGGTATTGGCATAAATTCAACACCCCTTTCCATTAATGACGATGCACCTCTAGATCTTTCAACAAACCTCTCCGCCATCTGCTTGAATGACATCCGCACCATGGCAGTGACAGGCAATCCACGTGCAGACTTCAATAACCCGTTGAAAGACTCTGACACATTTGTAGTGAGAATTCCCCATCTTCTGCCACCATCCGCATGCAAAGTCCACTTGTCAAGCTCATGTCGCATCAACCAACTATAGGCTCCTTGGTCTTCCTTCCTGATCAATTCCATTCGCCTCCTGAATTTACACTCTTGGTGATCTGTTGCAGCCATCCACATTAAATCATGCAAGTCCTTATTCGGATAAGTCCTCTGGAAGTTGGCCTTCAGGTTTCTCACACGGTAACGGTGGTAGGCATATAGTTCCTGCCATGCACGCAAATTCTGTACAGAACTTAAAATACTACCATGCCGATTAGATATTAGACAAATACCTGAACGCTGTCTGACAACGTGCTCCTTCAAGTGGTTCAAAAATAATGTCCACGTCTCTTGGCTTTCATTGGCACAAATAGCAAATTCTAGGGGAAATATACTTCCATTAACATCTACTGCAACGACGATCAACAACTTAATATCATACTTTCCATAGACATGAGTGCCGTCTATGGATATTACTGGCTGACAATGCACAAAACCATCAATGGCTGGTTTAAATTCCTAGAACACATATATGAATATGTGTTCTGGTATTTTTGGACTCCGATCAAGCTTCCATTCAACAATAGTCCCGGGGTTAAAGTGTTTCAATGCGGCCATGTACCTGGGTAGAGAGGCAAAGTACTTATCCCAGTTACCATAAATAATTTCAAACGCATGTTTGCGCCCGAGAAATGCCTTTCTTTTGGTAATGGTACATCCATATACCTGGTGGACAGATGTTATACACTCTTTGATCTTGTACCTTATCGACGCTTCAATGTTTGGAATCAAGACAAGATAAATCAAGTCAACATTCAAGTTAAAATGATTCCCACTGAATGTGTCCATTTCACAATTGTGGGTGCTAATGTATTTACCCACAACCCACATATTTGTTTTCAGCTTCCTCACATACAACATCCAATTACAACCTTGAAACCATCTACGACAAACAACCTTGTATACTTCCGGAGATGACTCATGAACCACGATCTCATGACACTCTTTTATATTGTAGATTCGCACCGCCCTGCTTAGGCGCGCTTTATCAGCAAAAAACATTCCCTTTTACAGCACCGTTGCTCTAGATTCATCTCACATTACTGTTCGAATTTCGTCAAGATCCCTTGTGAGGGCATCCACATCCAGCATACTTGGCAAATAATCAAGATAGGGAATCTCCCTTGAATGAAACGGCACATGGGACTAGTACACTCTTGGTCTAATGGGAGGTGGAGCATGCTCCCTCGTCTAATCATTTTCAACATGCTCGTCCTCATCATCATTACCCTCATCAGGGAAGGGTGTGTCATCCACAGACTCATCAGCATTATTGTCATAATCACTATTCTCTTGCTAACTCTGCGCATCTGTCAGATCCCGATTAAATATGTCATCTTCGGGCAATTGAGTAAGGACATGACCTTCAAGTTGCTCGTTTTCATTGCATAACCAATAAAATAATGAGTTTCTCAAATTCATCCAAACTTTACATATACACTTTATCACTTCACTTACAAATCATAATGTGTTGATATCCCATGATACACATTATCCCGTTGATGATGACTCCCGGATGGACCACCATGATCCAATACACCAAAACTAGTCATATTCCAATTGGCCGTTGGTTTATAACTTGTAAAATTCATATCTGGCCGGTACCCCCTGTCGAATATATGAGTGTTAATATAAATTAAATACATAAAAATAAACATTGTAACAAAAAGAAAAATTGAAGTTTACCATTCGACTTGTGGATTATTTAAACTAGGGGAGAAATTATTTCCTCGCTCCTTATTCGCTCGCGGAGATAAATTTAGATCAGGCCAAACTCTTTCACCTGGAACCTGTTCGGCTAAAACTGCTCCAAAAATAACCACATGATGATTGAGTGATATCCCTACTTAGCGAAACCTCATTATTGCGAACGTTTTCAGCCTTGACGTACATTTTGATCATTTTTATCACAAGAATTTCTCGGTGTTAAATCGGAGTCCTCAAAAATTATTTCAGAGTTTCATAGTCTTCCATGTTAAACTCAGCATAGCAAGTAATCCCTTGCAGAGTAACAGAATACAGATATTTTTCGGTTACTTTAATATTCACCGAACGTATACTCACACTTATTTTTTCACATAACAGCGATACTAATGTATCGTACTTCATTGTAAGTGGCAACTTAACATGATACTGTAGAGAACAACTATATCGTACTGAGTTATTTTTCACCACAACCTCATCCCCCAATATAATGAAACCCTAATTTTTCGCTCTTCGTACATTATGACAAAATGCAAAATAATTTAACGAACAAATATTTTGGAAGACTTGAAGTATCCTTAATGGATTTTTACAAAATCCCGAAACTCCTTAAATAAGTTTAAAATCAGTCCGAGGGTACAATTATTTGATGTATAACGCCTTAAATACGAGCGCTATACCCCTATGAATTATTGATGTGTCAGTTAAGTGCAAAAGAATTATTGGTTGGCCCAATATTTATGTATAGCGCGGTATGTATGCGCACTATACCTATAGCGCAGCTATTCACCGCGCTATACCTTAATGGACAAACGTGCCGCTAAGGTATAGCGCACTGAATAACCGCGCTATATATATAATGGTGCCCAGTCGTTTTTAATCTATTTTGGTCGCTTGAGTCCAAAAATACCACAATTAGGTTTCAGACTCTTTATTTGTTTATCATATGTTCGGTATGAAAAAGATACAACTGTTATAAAATAAAGACTGTAAAGTAAATAAATCGAATTCAAGTATAGAGGGAGATTGATATTTTTGTTCAATTTCAAACTGATGTACATAATGAACTGAAAACTCCTCTATTTACAGAAGAAATGAAGCAGCTGCGAGGCTTTTCTTGAGCTTCTTGTAAGCTGTCTGCATGAGCTGCTTGCAACCTGCCTGTTTAATAAGAAGCTGCTGCAAATCATTTCATTGAGTTGCTTGTAACCTTCCTGCATCAGCTGCTTGTAGATAAACTTCAATAGAGTACCAAACGGATAATCTTTTTCAGGAAGATTATCTATAACAGAGTAATAAATGGACATCCACATTATAATTATTTTCATAACACTCCTCCTTGGATGTTCATTAAAAGATATTGTACCTCATTAAAACCTTCCTAGGAAAAACCTAGTGGGAAAAATCCTAGTGAAGGAAAAAGAGTACACATATTTAGTAATACGCAATTCTAGCTGCCTCAATAACAACCTTACAAGAAACATGGGAAAAACCTTAGTAAGGAAAAAAGAGTACACCGCGTATTTCACCCCCTGATGAAAACCTTATTCCAAATATTTGAGTCTCTGCATACCAATCTTGTATACCATCTTCTCAAAAGTTGAAGTTGGCAAAGATTTAGTAGAAAAATCTGCTGGATTGTCACTCCAACGGATTTGTTGCACATCGATGTCATAAATTTTCTGAAGATCATGTGTGTAGAATAAGTTTGGTAAAATGTGCTTCGTTCTATATCCTTTTATAAATCCTCCCTTTGATTGGGCTATGCATGCAGTATTGTCTTAGTATAATATTGTGGTTTTTTATCACATTCCCACCCATATTTTTCTCGAATAAAATGAATCACTGATCTCAACCATACGCATTCCCTACTTGCTTCATGAATAACTATTTATCTCAGCATGATTTGAAGAAGTAGAAGCAATAGATTACTTTTGTGAAGCGCCATGATATGACAGTACCTCCACATGTAAACACATACCCGATTTGAGATTGAACTTTATGGGGATCGGATAAATAACCTGCATCTGCATAACCAATGTGA
Organism: Nicotiana otophora; assembly: GCA_000715115.1. Taxonomy (NCBI): domain Eukaryota; kingdom Viridiplantae; phylum Streptophyta; class Magnoliopsida; order Solanales; family Solanaceae; genus Nicotiana; species Nicotiana otophora. The sequence continues at coordinate 13,151 of AWOL01S0035554.1, read as the reverse complement.
TATGTACCACCTTTGTTAGCATTAGCAAGATACATAAGTACACCAATTGCAATGAGATAGAGTATTTCAGGACCAAGGAGTTCCTCATCCTTTTTTGGAAGTCAGAACGGATCTTTATTCACTTCAAGTAATCGAACATCCATTTGGTGTACTTAATGGGTGCGCTTTGTCCATGTAAAAGCGTTTTAAGACATTGTTTGTATAGACAGATTGATGGATAAAGATCTCGTCTGCTAAATATTCAATTTGCAGACTAAGACAAAGTTTTTCCCATGCGCCCTGATTGTTTTAAATCATACAAAGATTTTTGTAATCTGATTGAGTACATTTCTCGAGACTTTGAATTATATGCTTCAAGCATTTTAAATCCTTCAGGGATCTTTATATAAATTTGATCAAATGAGTTATATAGGTTATGACTTGCATCTAAATGGCATGACATCTTCAGGTGTCTGGACTACAGGTCTGATCCTCACAATCTTTTATAATATTGTGTACTATATTGTATCAAATATCGTCGACGATCATTTTGTATCAGTTCGCAAGTGACATAACTTGTTCAGATCTCATCACTTTCTTTATTTTCAGGTACCTGAACTTCTTCTGGAGTTTCATGAAATGTTATGCCGTGGGCTCTTGTAGAGCTCATTTCCTCCTCATTATGATCATTTTGATCATATGCTCCTATCCTTTTCAAAGATTGTTACCTTTGGAACCGATTGGTTTACTACGCTTCATGCGTGCAGTAAACTTTATCCTTTAGGGACTTTAATTTTAATAGGAGCATTTGCAGCTGAAATATAATATTTAATTTTGGATCAGCAAATGCTTCTGACATTTGACTTGAATTATGTTCTAAGTGAAGATCATATTAATGATAATTAGATTCATATAGCATACTTTCCAGATGTTTATTTCATCTCCCAAATGTTAGAAAAACTAACTCATATCCCCAATCTTCTTTGGGAAACCTATCTTTGTGTATTGTGGTAGAGAAATTAATCATATACCACACATCAAAAGTTATTAGATAGTAAAAATATTTGGTTTCTGATCCTAAATCAATTGTGAGGGGAGGACTTATCATATATTGTTAGTCTGATACATACAAGTCCTGTTGTATGCAATTTAGAAAATCTTAGACCAACACATGAAGCTTTGTTCTCATAAGCAATAGTTTAGCCATTAATATGAGGCATTCAATGCTAAACCAACTTTAATATAAACCAGTGTTATCAAGTTGAACTGTCTTGATTTCATAATCTGAAAATTATGCTCTTAATTGAGAAAAGCAATTTCAAATATCAAACTGCAGGTTGACAATAATATCACATGTAACCATCTCATATATGCATCTATAAGTGGTTCACGTGATAGGTGAATGGGCCCATATTCACCTTTTATATATTTCAGAATTAGGGGTCTTAGTCTCAAATTTAGCTAGTATAATCATATTATTATGAGAACAAGCAACACAAGAGAATTCTTGAAGAATCTTCTAGTTCTTCAATAGATGCTTATCAGAATTCTAAATTAGCTCATCATATTTAACTAGATCGCAAATAAAAACTTTCAGTTTATTATGGCATGTGCTATCTTTTAGTAAATTTCTGGTTTACTATGGCATAAACTTTTATATCAGTAAACTTCTGATTTACTGCGGCTACTTTGTATCAGTAAATTTCTGATTTACTGTAGCTACTTTTGTCTCAGTAAAATTTTTTGGTTTATTGTGACTGCTACGTGATGTAGTACAAATTGAAGAATAAGGCGGGTAACTTCTCACATACATATTTACCCCCTATGATTGTGAAAACATGAAGATTTTCAATCTTTCAATCATTTGTAGTCTCAGTATGATTGTCATTTATATTTATGAACTTCGTGTTTATAATAACATATGTTTTGACCACAATAATGACAAACAAGCTCTTCGGGAGCCTTCAATTTATTGTCCACAATCAACTACTATTCAGACACTACTTGTGTCATGTGTCTTCTAGACAAACAGTTAGCTCTTCGGGAGCTTTTGATAAATTTTGTACTAACAAATATTGCTCAGTCACTTCTGGTGTCATGAGAGAAAATCATAATCAAATGAACAATATAATGTCAATTCTAAATTTATAAATGATGAAAATTAAGAATTTTAATATTTCTACCACTAATTTTGTGACAAATATCTCCTTTAAGGAGAAATACTATTAACATCTGAATATTTTGTATCAATGCGGCAACCACATAGTCATTGCATCCTTTAATGAAGGATACACGAGTTGTTATTTCCTTCGGGTAACTCAATAATTAACCATAATATATTAATATGGTTGTAGTAGAAAGCATTCTACAAGGAAACAAAACTTTTGCCTTAGAACGATACTTAATAAAATTATCCAAGATGTTTTACGTACAACAGGTGCGTGCGACAATGATCTTTATGCCACAAAAATAATATTTATATCCTTTGTTATTCTAACTCTTCAGAAGGCGAGTTGTGGTATTTCTTCATTCACTCCAGGGAATGAAAATGTACTACAAAAATAATTTTGAATAGCTCATTATTTTGTTTAAGCACAGAAAGACACAATTTCATAATAATTTCCTACTTCACGAGAAAAATTCAATTGTTTTACTACTCAGGAGCAAATTTAAAATACGAAATATTGAGTATATATTCTCTCAATCATATTACCTCTTCTGGAGGTCAATTGCAATATATTTACATCAAGAGCGCGTTCATATTTATGAGCTTTATTAATATTGTCACATTCACTTCAGGGAATGGATTAATATTTATCAAAAATTCTCATCCTTCAGGAAATCGAACATAATTATCTGAACGAGCATTAATCACATCAAATTATGATGCTTCAACCTCTTTTAAAATATTTACTACTTCAGGAGCAAATCGAGACGTGCATGCAATATAGAGAATATTTCTGTAGCTTATCTTTAATTGTAACCATCGAAACCCTAAATAATCACTTCTGGTGGTCATAGGTATATACCACTTCTGGTGGTTAACAAAATTTAGTTATAACAAAAAATGAAATATTCAACCACTTCTAGTGGTTGCACGTTTCTTATGAATTCTGCTGTTCAAGCGATGCTCTGCAGGAGCAAATTTGATGCCTCTTCATAATTTTGTTCTTCGGGAACAAATTTGAGGCATGAATTGTCAAATGAACAAATTAGATTCCTCAGATCAAATAAACCCAACGAAGTCAATCAAGCTAGTAGCAAATGACAAAATGAAGAAAGAAAATACTAACCTTTAGTGTAGACTCTTAATGATGCATTATTATCTAATTAGTAGTTATAAATTTTTGTTTACTCAAAATAAACAAATAATTAGTGTTAGCAAAGAGATGAAAGTGCAAAAGGAAATTGAGAATTCACGATTCCTTTGCTTAGTTTCAACCAATCATGAAATCATCTTACTTTGCTGATGTGAAAAGGAAGCATTGATACCAAAGGAATACCACTCCTTCCAGCCACAGTAAAAATGGTGAAAATTTCATATATGCAATAACTTAGTACTACTTACCGTGAGAACCGATGTCTTGTAAGGAGGATAAGTAGGATTTTTTCTTCTTTCCCCATATCTTTAGATCCTTTTTTTTTTTGAAAGTAAATATTCACGGCAGAGTCTCGTGCTGATAACGTGTTATAAAATAAAGACTGTAAAGTAAATAAATCGAAGACAAGTATAAAGGGAGATTGATATTTTTATTCAACTTCAAACTGACGTACATAATGAACTGAAAACTCCTCTATTTATAGAAAAATGAAGCAGCTGCGAGGTTTTTCTTGAACTGCTTATAAGCTGTCTGCATGAGCTGCTTACAACTTGCCTGTTTAATAAGAAGCTGATGCAAATCATTTCATTGAGTTGCTTGCAATATGCCTGCATCATCTGCTTGTAGATAAACTTTAATAGATTACCAGACGGATAATCTTATTCAAAAAAATTATCTATAGCGAAGTAATAAATAGACGTAAACGTCCACAATTTTTTAGCAAATTTTTCTATACCGATGTGTTGAAAAGCTTTATAGTCTGTACCAATCACAGGATGACAGAATTTTTTTGTCCCGTCAGGATGAATTGAGGTGCATTTATTGTCAAGTACAACGGTGGGGGATGGTACCTACGAGTACGTAATATATTTACAGTTGATAAAATAACAGAATGCAATTATTGAAACACGTGCAAGTGTTTTTTCTTAAATAAATGTAGTCCAACCCCTCGTTTTTTATTTATTTAGTTTTTAAAGCGCGGAAGATGGTTCATACACCCTCCATTCCCCCTTACAAATCCTATGACGCATCTTAAGAAATTACTAATTTCTATCTCATACTTATTATTATAAATTTATAAAGTATTACTTAAATATTATTTAAAAATACTATTAATTGTAAAATAAACAATATTGGAAAAAGTGCAAAAATTTAAAAATGATCTTATTTAGCTAACTACTACTAAGGATAACCCGTGTTGCGCACGGGCTCAATAACAGTATGCTCAGGAATAGGGTTAGATGTGCATAGATTATTAATTTAAATTGTAAATTAAAAGGATTAGAACCTAAAACTTATAAACTTCAAATTTTGACTCTGCGTCTGAGAGCTAAACATTTGAGCATTTTTTTTTGTTATGAAAAATACTTAATTAAAGTCCTCTCCAAAGGATCCTAGAGCTAATCTTATATCACTTGAAATCATTTAGCAGGAAACAATACCATAATTTTGTTAGTTCCTATGTCACGTCCCGGAAATCTCATCATCGGGACCGTGATGGCGCCTAACATTTCACTTGTTAGGCAACCCAGTGTTAGTATAGTTTATCCTTTTTTAACAGTTCAGATTAAATAATAATAAAAAAAATTAAAATAACTGAAATAAATCTGAAGTAAAGTGCGAAAAACTATAACAACTAAAATATCTAATACAGCCCCGAATCTGGTGTCACAAGTGCACGAACTATTAGAATAATACAGATAGAGGTCTGAATGAAAGTCTACTGACCGCCGCTGGGACCGATTCCAAAATATGCACAAGAAGTGCAGAGTATAGTATGAGTACAATCGACCCCATGTACTCTGTAAGTGCCGGGCCTAACCTCGACGAAGTAGTGACGAGGCTAAGGCAGGTCACTTACAATAACCTATATGCAGTATAAAATAACGACAGGAAAGAAAAATACGGAAACGAAATAAGGCAGTTAACTCATGAAAATAACTCAATCCACAAAAAAACCCAGTAAATGCCAGAAATACCAATCCTTAGAGTCTAGTACGAAAGTACCGAAGCTAACAATACAATAAGGAATAGAGAAACACATAAACTATTGTGTCGCGCAATCCGATCCCACCGTACAACACTATCCTCCCTTATTCCACCATATAAATATCAATAATAATAAGTAAATATATGTTGCGGCGCGCAACCAAATCTCACCATATAATCAGAGTCAATATCATAATTCACCCTCATTTCACCATATCAATCCACCCTTATTTTATTTGTTGCGGCTCGCAATCCGATCCCACTGTATCAATATAAATTCTCCCTTATTTCACCTGTTGCGGCGTGCAACCCGATCCCATCGTACAGTATAAATAAATCAATAAGTGTAATCAATTTAACAACTCAAATCACAAGAATCTCTACGATTAATGAATATGAAACAGAATCAGAAAGGAAATCTCGTCCCAAAATTAAGAATTCACTATAATTAATATTAAGCGGTAAGACATGTCAAATAAATGACAACTGAAGGGTGTGAGTAAGTCAATTAAGGCAAGTAGCAGTTAATCATGAAAGCATGAGAGAATCTAACATTTTTAACACGAGAATAATAAATGACAAGTAGCAAATAAAGGCACGGGCAACATTTTAAGCATGTTAATAATCCCGTGTTTGGAAATATTTAAGGTCTGGGCGTCAGGCCTTCTTCGCGTTTACGAAAGGCCTGCCGCGTTCGCGATACATAGCGGCCCAAATGGCCTACGCCCAATTAGTGAGATTCTATCTCTTACTTGGGAAATTGTGGTCAAGCCCTCCCTTTATTCCTCGGAATCGAGCGGGCAACAAGAATTAGAATCAACCTATATAACATCTGTTCCCATTTTGCGACTTTACTTACGCGTTCGTGCAGGCTGCTCCCCAGGCCTTCGCATTCGCGAACCAATGCTCGTGTTCGCATAGAGCAAATCACAAGTCCCCTTCCCAGGTCCCTCAACCTTATGCGTTCGCGAAAGGCTGCCCGTGTTCGCAAAGTGCAACCCCCCAGGGCTTCGTGTTTGAGTGCAAGTCATCACATTCACGATGAAGAAAAACTCCCCCAGCCCAGATTACTTTTCCTGATCGTGAAGAAAAAATCACGAGTTGACAGCAGAAGCTAAAGACAAAACTTTTCTTAAGTTCACAAACATTTGTGGCCTATCCGAAACTTAACCGAGCCTCTCGGGCTCCAAACCAAATATGTACACAAGTCCAAAAATATCATACAAACTTACTCGTGCGACCAAAACACCAAAATAACACCTAGAACTACGAATTAGAAGGAAATTTTTAATGAAACTTAAGAACATGAAACCTTTCAACCGGCATCCGAATCACGTCAAATTAACTCCGTTTTGCACCAAATTTTGGAAGACAAGTCATAAATACTGTAATAAACTTATACCAAGTTTCAGAACCAGAATTCGGACCCGGCAGCAACAAAGTTAAACTACAGTCAAACTTGAAATTTCTTTAAACCTTTAAACTTTTAATTTTCAACAAATGGCGATAATTCGGGCTAGGGACTTCCGAATTCAATTCCGGCATACGCCCAAGTCCCAAATTATAATACAGACCTACCGAAACCGTCAAAATAATGGAACGACCTGACCGATCATTTTGATCTTTAGCACGTTGTTCGTCGGTTTGAGGCCTTGAGTAGCTTCACTTAATGTTTTATGACTTGTATGCGTGGTCGGAATTGAATTTCGGGAAGTTCGAAGTGGTTTCGGAAGGAAAAATTCTAAATTCGAAAGCTTTAGGTTAAAAGAGTTGACTAAGGTGTGACTTTTGAGTAAACGACATCGGAATTGGGATTTGAACGTTTCAATAGGTTTGTATCATGATTTATGACTTATACACAAAGTTTGGCATTATTCCGAAATATTTTGATATGATCTGTATGCATTCATCAAAGTTTGGAAGTTTAAAAGTTGAAAGGAAGATTTTGATCGTCGATTCATGATTTTGATGTTATTTGTGGCGTTTCGAGCTTTTGGATAAGTGTGTATAAGGTATTGGAGTTGTAATGACCCCACTGGTCATTTTAAAATTTAGCGCGTCGTTCTGCGGTTTGAGACCTCGAGTAGCTTCACGTCATCAGAATCGGGATTTGAAGGTTCTAATAGGTTCGTATGATGATTTCTGACTTGTACGTATGTTCGGGTTGAGTATGGTGGTCCAGGAGTGTTTTGGCGCCTAATGTGGAAGGTTGACATTTTGAAAGTTTAAGACTTTCTTAAGTTTGACTTGAAGTGAATTTTGGTATTATCGATGTCCGTTCGTGGTTCCAAGCCTAGGGATAGGTTCGTAATGTGATTTATGACTTGTGTGCTAAGTTTGGCGTCATTCCGGAATGTTTTTGATATGATTCAGATGCGTTCGTCGATGTTTAAAAGTTTAAAGAAAGGTTTCGATCATCGATTCATTGTTTTGATGATGTTTTATGGGACTTGTTGGTAAGTTCGGATAGGGTCCAGGGGACCTCGAGTGTGTTTCGGACGAGTCGCAGATCGCTTTGGAGTTTTGTTGTATTGTTAAAGGGCCTGAGTACTGGTGCAATAGCACCTGCGAAAAAGGGCCGTAGATGTGATGCCACAGAAATGACCAGGCAAGCATAGGAGAGGATTTTGGTTGTGTAGTGCTGGTACCGCAGATGCGGTCTTTTTGCCGCAAAAGCGGAACCACACTTGCGGAGGGGGGCAGCGTTGAAGCGGGGGAGCAAATGCGCAACAGGGCCACAGATGCAGTCAGCGACCTGGTTTGGGTTCTCGCAGGTGCGAGATTGATGCCGTATAAGCGGTTGTCGCAGAAGCGACCTTTTGGACCGTAGAAGCGAGATTTTCTGGGCAGTGTGATTTTTAAAAACAGGGGTTTGGCCCATTTTCACCTCATTTCTTCCGTAGGGGCCGACTTTGGGGCAATGCTTGTGTCACGCCCCAAAACCGAGGAGCACGACTGACGCTCAACCGAGTGAACCCGACCGAGCAAGCTTGTTAGATTTTCTTCTACCCAAACTCATCCTCGAATGAAGATAATATATATTTTCATTAATTAGACAAAAATGTGTTTATGTTCACAATACCAATTCATTATCAATAGTTCCATCGTTTTTAGTCGTCTTAACTAGAACAAGTAATACAACCACAACATAACGTAGTTTATCTTTCCTAGCACCAATACACAACCCACTCTATGTCTACAGAGCGTCTATAGATAAAGAGGAGTACAATGATAATGCCGGCAACAAGGCCCCGGCTATACCTCAAACTGCATCCATAAAGTACAAAAGATACATGAACCCGGAATGAAGTGGGGCTCACCGAGTCAGCTGGGAAGAAGGTGTACTGCTATCACTGATCAATATCTCCTGCTGTGGAACCATCTACATTCATTTAAAGATGCAGTGCCCCCGGCAAAAGGGACGTTAGTACCGTCGAATAGTATTAGTATGTATAACTAAACAGTCCCTCAATAGAATGACAAATAATACAAACAAGATTATCATAATATCAATGAAAGCCTTAATTAACATCAAACCTCAATTTAGGATCAAGACAGTGTTCAAATTAATTCTCATATCTCACATTGGGAGATTTTTAGTATCAATATACCATTGTCCACAATAACATTATTCACAAAACTAGTACCACCATACTCTTAGCTCGGAGTCCGATCACGACCCGATCGGCTAGGCCATCTCATTAGAGACATCAACCACAATTTCTCTCAATATCAATACCACCGTCTTTAACACGGAGTCTGATCACGACCCGATCGGCTAGGCTATCCATTAGGGACATCGACCACAATCATAATTTCAAATTATAAATTTCCAGCACAATCATCACCATGTGTGCGGCATGGTGTCCGATCACGACCCGACCGGCTAGACTGTCTTATTTGAGACATCAACCTTTTTATATCAATCATCGCATTTCGTAATACTTTCACATCTTTTCATCTCATTGGCACTAATGGCCATAATTATAAGATCATTCTTGGCACGTTGACCATATTCAATATTTCATGCTCACCTTATCAATTTCAATTATCATCATCATCATCAACAACAAATACAATTCAGATAAAGGTATGTAAGACACATGTGAGCAATTTAGAGTCTAAAGCACATAAAGATATTTCACAAAATTTGGCATAATAGCCTTCATTTGAACTTGACTTAAAGTCGAAACATTATTAATGCACAGCCCATATTTTAACACATCCTCAATTGGTAACATAACATGAATAAAGCATTTGGGATGCTTGTTGAACATATATCTTTCAACTCAATCTTACTCGGAATAGCCAGTTTCATAATGAATCACTCGGGACTTACATAATTTACATGAATATCGTGGGATTCAATTCTAAGAGAAGAGTTTAGCCAACATACCTCA
>AWOL01S0035553.1:131181-142797 GCA_000715115.1 Nicotiana otophora | reverse complement strand
TATATATATATATATATATGTTAAAGATAGTGCGGTGCCCCCGCTGTGCTCAAATCCTGGGTCCGCCTCAGAAGCAATAAGAAGCTACCAATTATAGTACTAATTTGAAAATTTGCATTAAGTAATTCTTACTAAATTAAATGCAACTTATTCCACTAAAAACTGCAATTGAACTCTTCAATATGAATTTCAAAAATTCACTAACACTTATTTTAACTCCCCATATTAAGATCACAAATACCAGTTAATTAAATTAAATCACTGATAATTTAATTTAATTAACAAATTAAATCCTTTATAATTTCGCTTAAACTATTTCATGTGACGGATACAAAATTCGGATTTTCACATGAAAACTTATTAGCTTACATAAAGGGGTATCATCAAACTCAAAACTGAGTCATGGATTCTATCAATTATATACTATTTCACAAACTCTATTCGTTATTATCCAATCTATTAGGCATACACTAACTCTGAATAGAGTTGTACCTTTTGATAAGTCAAAACAATAAAAAAATCACATTGATCATAATAATTATATCAAGATTAGAAGTATAAGCTCATTTAATGAATTAGAGAAAATATTTTATATATATTCAGTACAAAAATATATTTTCTCTACTTGGTTCGTTCAATATACACTAAGTATACTAGCACAAAAAGTCGGAGTAAAACCACTCCCATAATCAAGACAAATTATACTTTAATCTTGTGCTACAATCATCAAGATATTTTTCCCAATAATATCTTCGATTATGAACATAGTTTATTAATTATGAGAACTAACAATTTAATCTTCTGTGCATGAGCTAAGACTACACTAAATTATCTACTACATAACTAAAGGACACACATGTAACAAATGAGCTATTTAAAATAATACTTTATTGAATTGAATAAGTCAAATAAATAATTATTCCATAAATAATAAAAAACAATATTATGTATAAACCACATGGTTAATAGTATATCCTAACAATCTCCTACTAAGACTCATAACCATGCGTCTACAACTCTAATACCCATTCCTTCTACATGCTTGTCAAAAATCTTCTGTGGCAAGCTCTTGGTAAACGGGTCTGCCAAATTGTCCTCTAACGCAATCTTCAACACTCTTGCATCACCCTTATGAGTTATGTCCTGAATTAAATGATATTTACACTAAATATGCTTACTTCTTTTATGGCTTCTTGGTTCCTTGGAGTTTGCAACTGCACTACTATTGTCACAATAAAGTACAATTGGTGCTTGAACCGAAGGAACTACATTAATCTCTCTTAGAAAGTTCTCGAGCCAAACAGCCTCTTTAGCTACCTCAGATGCAACCACATATTCGGCTTCCATGGTGGAATCAACAACACGTGATTGCTTGATACTCCTCCAACTTATGGATCCACCTTCTAAGGTAAAAACATATCCTGAGGTAGATTTTCTAGCATCTCTATCTGACTGGAAATTTGAACCAGTATAGCCAATGGGTACAAGATCACCTGAGTGATAAATCAACATATAATCCCTAGTCCTTTTCAGGTACTTGATTATATGTTTAACGGCAGTCCAGTGTTCTCGTCCAGGATTAGACTGAAATCTACTAACCATGCCAACATCAAAAGAGATATCAGGTTTAGTATATAGCATAGCATACATGAGACTCCCTACAGCAGAAGCATAAGGGATCGCCTTCATCTTTTCTATCTCATCAGTCATTTTTGGGGACTGATCGTTTGACAAAGATATTCCATGCCTAAAAGGGAGAAAACCTTTCTTGGAATCTTGCATGCTAAACCTGGTGAGAATAGTATCAATATAAAGTGCTTGGGATAAGCCTAATATCATTTTCTTGCGATCTTACATAAGCTTGATCCCGAGGATATGCGCCGCTTGTCCCAAGTCTTTCATATCAAAATGCCAAGACAACCATTCCTTTAGTGAATTCAACATGCTCACATTATTTCCTATGAGAAAAATATTATTTACCTACAAAACCAAAAATGTAACTTTATCTCCATCCCATTTCTCATAGACACAAGACTCGTTTTCACATTGATCAAAACCGAAGGTTTTAATCGATGTGTTAAAGCAAGTATTCCAGGCTCTAGAAGCTTGTTTCAATCCATAAATGGATTTCTTTAATTTACACAATATGTGCTCATTGCCTCTTTTTATGAAACCAACTGGTTGTGCCATATATATGCATTCATCAAGACTTCTATTCAGAAAAGCCGTCTTGAAATCCATTTGCCAAATCTCATAATCGTAATGAGTAGCAATGGATAAGAGGATCCTAATGGATTTAAGCATGGCTACTGACGAAAAAGTTTCCTCATAATCGATCCCATATTTTTGAGTAAGCCTTTTTGCAACAAGCATAACTTTAAAAGCTTGCACTTTTCCATCCACTCCTCTCTTTTTCTTATAGATCCATCTACAACCAATGGGTTTGACTCTAGTAGGTGGTTCTACAATATCCCAGACTTGAATGGAGTACATGGACTCCATTTCAGATTTCATAGCAACAACCCATTTATCAACATCTTATCCTGTAGTGCTTTGTCGTAATTAAGAGGTTCTGTATTAGGCTCTTCAGGGATTCTATCATAAGATTGTCCTAAAAGCACAATTCGGAAAGGTTTTTTAATAATTCTCCCACTACGACTAGTCACTACAGGTGCAGTTGGATTTTGTTGTTGAATCACAACATCATTTTCCGGAACTGAAGCCTCAATGTTATCCTCCACACCTTGTGGTGCTGGGATATCATTAATTTCTTCCTGAAGCGCAGGATGCACAACAATTTTAGTTTTCTCAACAATCTGAGGTTGCTCAACATTACTCCCACTACTTTGGAGTAGTAAGATGTCAGGCAATTGTTCTTGTGCATTCTGCTGCCTATTGATATTTCTCCCACTATGATAATGCATTGGTATGTCAATACTGGCTTCCGGGATATGTTCTAGAGATGAGTCATTAGTTATTCCATTACTTAATTCTTGTAAAACCAATTTACTTATAGGAATATGGTTCATTAAATAGTCATCTTCTAAAAATATGGCATTTGTCGTAACAATTACCTTCTTTTCTTTGGGAAAATAAAATAAACCTCCTTTAGTTCCTTTTGGATATCCAATAAAAATGCATACTTCTATCCTCGATTCCAATTTATCCGCTTTCCCTTTTCAGCACATGTGTTGGATGATAATCGGCTTAATGAATGCATATTTTGGTATATATCGCCTCATATTTTGTTCACGACTCGACGATTTGAGATGTTTAATATGATTGTTTGTGCTAAGTTTTGGTATTTCTATGTATAGGAATTATTCGGATGCAATTTGGGATGAAAGGGCGCGAATTGGAGTGAAACTGGAACAAATTTGCAGAAATGGAAGTTGAGCACCACAGCCAGCGTGGGGCGCTCGCTGTGGCGCACTTTACAGAAGCAAAGAAGTTTGAGCGCCAGGTCCAGCGCCCCACGCTGGCCTGGACGCTTACAACGGGAATTCTCCTTTTTCGACTAGGACTCAGTTATTTCGACCCCTAGACGCCCCCAACTCATATAAAAGTCAATCTAAACCTATTTTTGAGGGGAGGACGTGATTTCGAGAGAAGGGGGGAGGCGCAAAACTCTCGAAAGCAAGGATTTGATCAATTCTTCCATCCCTTTCCTAGTATTCATTGATTTCAAGTTTGAAAATACAATTTTTGATGACTGTATGAACATGAGTGGCTAAGAACCCTATTGTTCTAGGGTCATGGGTATACATGAATGTTGATGTTTGAAGTTTAAATTGACGAAGTTGATTTTATCATATTGGGTTGTTTATTTAATTCTGTTTTAAATTATTTTGCTGAGTAGCTAACAGTGAAATACTATTTACGAATCTAGAGTTGAACTTGAAAGAGGGAACTCTAGATTGCATATAGAATTAAATAGAGTAAGTTCTTAAACCCGGGCATCGGGGAACGGATTCGCAATTAGGATAGACATATACCTAATTGCCTTACTTGGTTGTAATACAGAAATTGTAAATGCGTTCTTGTTAGACTAAATTCCATAGACATATAGGTATTAAGTTAGCTTGAATAGGCAAGTAAGGCCTCGACAGATGCTTACGAGTAATATCAACCCTGTGAATCAATAATACAGATAAATTAATTAGTTACTTTAAACTAAGAATGCAACATGATTGTTAGATAACCCGTGACCTTGGAATATTATATCCTATTTATTGTTATTCAAAACTATTTAAGTGTTGTGTTTGATTCTTAGCAATTTATTACTTGACAGCCTTTAGGTAGTAATTTAGAAAATTATATATTTTGTCAGAAATAGTTTGAATCGCTAAGTTATTCGAGTTTGAATTAGTCAAAAGTTAATCATAAGTCTTCGTGGGAACGATATTTTATTCACTACTTTATTACTTGAGGACCATGTATACTTGCGTGAGTGTGTTTGGCCGCAACACTGGACAACCCCAAACCCGAATGTGCCGTAAACTTGGCTTGCGGGCAGTCTACAATTCTGCTAGGGTTGAAGGTACTTAATTAGAAGGAACCAAATTTAGAATATAATTTGTTGTTTCTAAGGTATATCCCCAAAAAGAAAAAGGCAAATCAGAATAACTTAGCATTGATTTAACCATTTCCAAAAGGGTTCTATTTCTTCTTTCTGCCACACCATTTTGTTGTGGTGTTCCAGCGGCAGATAATTGAGATGTAATTCCACAATCTAATAAGTATTTAATGAATGCCGCATAAAGGTACTCACCACCACGATCAATTCACAATATTTTGATATATTTATCATGTCGTTTCTCCATTTCCGTCTTAAATTCTTTAAATTTCACAAAGCATTCAGACTTACGGCGCAACAGATAAATATATTCATATTTTGAGTAATCATATGTGAAAGTCACAAAATACTCAAAACCGCCTCTGGCTTGTATATTCATAGGGCCACAAAAATCACAATGAATTAATTCTAACTTATCGCTGGCTCTATTTCCTTTTGAGGAAAAATATCTCTTGGTCATTTTACCTTCTAAAGAGGATTCACATGTTGATAGTGCCTCCACTTTCAATGAACTCAAAGGTCCATCAGAGACCAATCTCGAAATTCTATTTAAATTTATATGACCTAGACATAAGTACCACAAATAAGTTTGACTCAATTCAGAAATATATTTTCTTTTATGTAGCAGATTAATGTTATTTAATTCTTTTAGTTGTAGCACATAAGGATATATATCAAGAATAAAAAGGTCATATACTCAAGCAGAAGTGTAGATAAAACGTTTATTAAACTTAATAACATCAGAGTTATTAGCAAAATAAACATTATAACCAGCATCCATTATTTTCGAAACAAAAATCAAATTCCTTCTAATAGAAGGTACATAGAGAACATCTTTCAAAACTAAAACTCTATCACTACTAAATGAAACTCTAATATCTCCTAATGCTAAAGTTGGTGTTGGCTCGCAATTGGCTTGAAACATGCCAACTTCATTCTTACTTAGCCGCCGCATTTCATGAAACCCCTGCAAAGTAGTGCAGATATGATTAGTGGCTCCTGAATCTACACACCAAAACCTGGTAGAGACAACTGCTAAACAAGTTTCAACGACATTTAAATTTGAATTACCTTGCTTATTCAACTTTGCCAGATAGGCAGGGCATTGTTTTTTTGTGATGCCCAGGTTGCTTGCAATGATAGCACCCAGGAGCCAAAACCTTTTGATCCTTCTTCTTTTTCTTATCACCTTTCGACTTAGAAATCGAAGATTGCTCAACATTCAGTACCACAACTAGAGCTTGATGTTTGATAATAGATTCTTCCGCTTGCAGCTCATTCAATAATTTCGCCAGTGACAAATCCATTTTGTTCATATTATAGTTCAAGCGAAATTGTTAAAAACTGTCAGGCAGAGTCTGCAGGATCATCTCAACTTGAGATTCCGTATCAATCACATCTCCAAGGACCTCCAGTTCATTCAGAAGGCCCAATTATGTTTAGAACATGGTCCTTTATCGATGATTCTTCGGCCATCTTGGTGTTCAAAAGGGCTTTCATGGTTGTCTGCTTAGCTGCACGATTTTTCCTACCGAACATCGCTTTGTGACTTTTGAGCATGTCATAAGCAGACCCCATAGGCTGATGTTGATGTTTCAAAACATTCGCCATAAAGGCAAGAATATAACATCGCACCATCTTATCAGCCTTGACCTATTTGTCATAGGCCTTGACCTGATCATCAGTAGCTTCTTCATCAGGTTTTTCTGGGTACTCCTCAGTGATCACAAATTTATAACCTTCAGCAGTTAGGACAATATCAAGGTTCCTTTTCCAGTCAACATAATTCGGTCATTCTAACTTGCTTTGGTTCAAGATTGAGGTAAGTGAGTTGAATGAAGACATGGTTATTCTAAGAGATATTCACATTAAATAGATCATTAGTTATGTAATTAAAATAATTAAATTCAAAACAACACGTTACACATATAACCATGCTCATTGAACAGTTAGATTCGTTAGAGAAACTTAACTATTCAGGCAAAATATATGAGTTATGTAAAATATTTACCCCATAAATTAAAATAGGACCAACTCAGATGGAGACTAAACTGTTAATTTAAGATAGGTAAATATTGCTTTTATGAACTCTAGTTCATTGAATCAACATGTAACTCAGTTGGAACAGTTGGAGAGTTAATACAAGTAACCAAATAACTAGAGGCAAAACTACAGTAATGACCTATAATGGACTTATCCGATGTGGAAGAAGACCTATGTCAACATATAGATTCATTATATTATTGTAAAGCATGTTTGGAAACAGTGGGAATTGAACCCTACCATCACTGTTTCTTAAAACAAAATTATTAAGTTTTTTTTTTCCAAAAAATAGAAAAATGGCCAAAAACCCATCTAAACGACCCCGAATGCCCAAACAACGATGTGCATCATGAGAAAAGCTCATGTGTATTTCTCACTGGGTCATTTTCGATGAACTTACCAAATTTAAGTTCAATCGAAGTTCGGCTGAATTTCAGAATTCTAATTTATAACCTATTTGCAAATTCCGTTTTTGGCGTTTTTAAGGGCTTTGATTATTTTGACTCGTTCATATCACATAATATACTTATGTATATTAATCCATAATTTCAGAACTCAAAATAATATTATTATTACAGAGTCATTTTTATATATATAAAAAATGTTTTCGAACAAACATGGAAAAATAGCTGTAAAGCCCCGGAAAATTTTTTGCTAAGTATTATGTTCTCGCTCAAGCTCTAAGTTGGAAACAAAGGTGTGTGAAAATATATGAAGGTATAAAATACATAAATCTTATGTTTATAAGGTTGAATGGATGGTTATAAGAGGAGAGAAGTAAACTGGAACACATTCGAGATGTTTAAGGGATGAACATGACCTTAGCCGCACATGACCTAATTTCAATGAGCATATCATTCAATATATAATGAATTGAGATTTGATATATATATATATATATATATATATATATATATATATATATATAAATAAAGAAAGCCCTGGAATTCTAGTTTCTAACACTTTAACCCGTTTGTCATTTTGATGTTCCTATAAAGAGTTATAGGCGTTTTACTAAAGACTATCATGTCAGAAAAATGGGTCGCATTTTGGGCGCCCTCAGGCACGAATCAAAATGCCAAAGTCAGAAGTAAAAGTTTTGGGGCGTTTTGGGTGGCGCTGGGCACGGATCGTGACGCCAAAGGTGTGAAAATGAAATAAAAGGGACGAAGAGAGAGAAAATAATCTCAATTTTTTAAAGATTAAACCTCCCCTCTCATCCTCAAGTCATCCAAGAGTTCTCATACTACCTAAGTTGAGTTTTCAATGTGATTAACATTAGAATACTACTTCCAAACATCAATTCTGACAAAATTCCATCTCAAAATCGCTAGATTCTTAATAGGAACTCAAGAACAAGGTTTCTCCACTAACCTAGGGTTTCACGATTCAAAGTAAGTTTCGTAACCGCTTTCAACCACTATTGTTGAAGAGGTTTATGGTTGATATTACCTCCTATTAACTACTACAAGAACTTAGATTAACGATGAACCCTAGAAGGAGAGAAGAATCAAATCTAGAGTTTTTATATTTTGGACATCTTGGAACTTCTAGTATTGATTCTTAAATTAACTATGTATAGATTTGTTTGGTGAGTTGAACCCATTGGATTGGAGCAAACAAAGGTATTCAAAAGCAAAGAATCAAGGTAAATAGAGACAATGCTTTTACTAAAGTTATCTTCTCACAAAGATCATGCCATAAGTGGGCTCTGAATGGAATGAATGGACTCACATTATCTATTAGAATTGTAGAAAAGATCTTAGATGATTATCATGGTTAATAACTCAAGAATAGTCTATTATTCCATAAATCATGTCTTATGCATTCATGACTTGCATATGTTTCTTTAATATATAGACTATATTGAAATTTTTTTTACATGATTTTATGGAACTGTTTTGACGAGAACTATGAAGATATATCATTATTTTAAATTTTGTGATGCAAGAATTATTAGAAGAATATTTTGGGAGTTTTCTTAGATCTCTGAGAAGGGTTCATAGCCTCTAGTGGTTTATGTTACCCCGAAACTACTCGTGCTAGAGTAGGAGATTAGTGTACCGTTGGTTCGAACACTATGATAGAAGTGCCCTGGTAAGGCACAAGAACGCGAGAATGCTAGAACCTTGAACTGTGAGGCACCACATGAATGGGGTCCAGGCGATCGGGCTGGGATCGTCCACCATACCGATCATATGGTGACATTTCAGAATCAGAAAGAATGTCAGAATCAATGGAGCTCTCTAGAAAAGAAAAGAAACAAAAAGAAAAGAAAATGCTTTGAAAAATTTACAAGGATTGTTTCAAGAAAGTTTATATATCTATCTATTTGAATTTCTTTTATTATTTTTTTCAGAAAAGAAGAGAATTTTTATGAATGACATCAAGAAGAACTTTATACTAGATATATGAGTTGTTTGTTTCAACTCTTCATCAAAAACTTTTAGAATTTTCTTATATCATGCATACATACTTCTTTCAGAGTCTCGTTCCAGCTTTAGTTGAATGATTGCTTTACTTACTGAGTACCATCGTGATGTACTGACGTTCTCTTCATGGGAACCTACATTGACCTATGTCAATGTAGGCACAGATTTTGCAGGTAAGCAGGCTACGAGCTAGGATATTCTCCTACCATTACTAGAAGATTTGGTGAACTCCATTTTAGTTCGTGGAGTTCGTTGATTCCAAAATTTTGTCTTATTATTTCAGTATTTCTTAGAGGCTTCATAGACAGAGTCATGGGTGTCCACTTTGCATTATATTTATTTTTCAATGTATTCAAGATAACAGAATGAATTTCTTTTTAAAATATTATTTCATTTGAAGATTCAGAAAAGTATTTACTTTAAATCATATCAAATTGTGTTGAGATGCAATACATAACATAAATAGAACAGAATAGAGAAGCCAAGATGATTCGCTCGGTCAAGTTAAGGCACCGAGTGCCGGTTACGACTTGGTTAGAAATCGGATCGTGACAACAACACTATTTTCACCTGTTCAAAATATCATTGTTCATACTTACGTATATTAATCCATAATTTCAGAACTAATAGTATTCAAAACAGTTACGTTTTTATTAAAACAACATTGTTATTATGGACAAAAAACGCAACAAAAATAGATTGTCATAAAATATAACACTACTGTTTATGCATATATATATATATATTAATCCACAATTTCATAACTAAAATAGTAGTCACGTTTTTGAAAGAATAACCATACAAAACATCATTGTATTATGTATCTACCGTTTTCATAGAATAATCATACCAAACATGTATCATTTAACAACACGTTTTAGTATTACTCTATTCATGATGTATTACATTATCTAGTTAGATGTAAGACAGCGTCTGATACCAATTGTTAGAACATGTGCAACGGAAACAAGCATACAATTCAGACATCACATACATGTAGACTAGACAACGATATAAAATTACGAGTTTAGAACCACTAACCTCTTGAAAATATTGCACATGTCCTCCTCGGAGCAAGAATCCAGGGCTGCAGTCTTCTGTTATGGTCCTAGTAATACCTTGGATGAAAATTCCTTTAAGTGGGTAAGAACAATACAACTCTTTAAAATAGGTATTGGGTGAAAAACGTCTTACTTAAGTAGACTCGTTTTTCAGCCAAAAGAGGCTCCAAAAACGTGTAGGATTCTGCTTGTGCAAGTAGAATCCTACGCTAACTCTCAAGGATGACTTTTCTCTCAAGTCACTTTTTTTTACCCAATTCAGTCTAGATTTTTTCTAGGTATAGCAGGGACCACAGAAACAATAAGAGCCTATCAATTATAGCACTAATTCAAAAATTTGCATGAATTAATTCTTACAATAAATTGCAGTTTATTTCACTAAAAAACTACAACTGAACTCCTCAATATGAATTTCAAAATTCACTAACACTTATTTTAACTCTCCACGTTAAGATCACAAATACCAGTTAATTAAATTAAATTACTGAAAATTTAATTTAATCAACTAATTAAATTCTTTATAATTCTGCTTAAACTATTTCATGTGATGGATACAAAATCTACCTGCCGGGTTTTCACATGTAAATATATAAGCTTAAATAAAGGGGTATCATCAAACTTAAAACCGAATCATGGATTCTATCAACTAATTATTATTTCACAAACGCTATTCATTATTGTTCAATCTATTAGGCATACACTAACTCTGAATAGAGTTGTATCTTTTGATAAATCAAAACAATAAACAAATCATATTGATCATAATAATTATATCAAGATTAGGAGTATAAGCTCATTTAATGAATTTGAAAAAATATTTTATATATATTCAGCACAAAAATATCTTTTCTCTATTTGGTTCGTTCAATATATACTAAGTATACTAGCATAAGAAGTCAGAGTAAAACTACTTCCATAATCAAGACAAATTATACTTTAATCTTGTGCTACAATCATCAAGATATTTTATCCAATAATATCTTCAATTGTGAACATAGTTTATTAATTATGAGACCCGCTAATTTAATCTTCTGTGCATGAGCTAAGACTCCATATACTAAATTGTCTACTACATAACTAAAGGACACACATATAACAAATGATCTATTTAAAATAATACTTTATTGAATTGAATAAGTCAAATAAATAATTGTTCCATAAAGAATAAAACACAATATTATGTCTAAACCGCATGGTTAATAATATATCCAAACAAACACACACACACACACACACATATATATATATATATATATATATATACACATATAATTTTTTGACTATTGTTTTTAGAGCGGTTATACAGTGTCATTTCTCTGATTTTATGATGAGAATTTAGTAGTGGTACATGAAAATATTTACTGTTGAATCGAGTAGGTGTTTGCTAAGAAAATTCTATCTCTCATAATCGAGTATTAATTAGGTGTCGCTTCAAAATTGAAATGCAGTTTTAGAAAAATAGAAATATATATAGTTTTTAAGTTTTTACCAAAAATTTTAAAAC
>AWOL01S0035553.1:86063-110972 GCA_000715115.1 Nicotiana otophora | reverse complement strand
GAGGGGGGTGATGTATATATGAGGTGACGAGTGCATATGCATGTGCCAGAGTTAATCATGCTCGGGGATAAGTTATACGATTAATTGTGCCTTGTATAATTTTGTGACCTTCTCGTTTCATGCCCTATTTGACTTCTAGATTACCAAGAATATGAAATTAAATGCTAGGAATTAAGATTTAGCTCATTATAACTTGATTAAAATTTTACAGATTTTTGTGAAACCATTGATGTGTTAAACCATTGATGTGAAACCATTGATGTGTTCAATTATCTTGTCATTTTCCTATGAGTGTTGTTGTGGCACTAATATTGTCTCCCTTTTTGTCCTTTTGTGATACTAATACTTATGAGCCGAGGGTCTTTCGGAAACAGCCTCTCTACTCCTTCGGGATAGGGGTAAGGTCTGCGTACACACTACCCTCCCCAGACCCCATCAATGGGATTCTACTGGGTTGTTGTTGTTGTTGTTGTATTGATGTGTTAAATTCGGTTATCATTATGTTTAATCATTAATACATTGCTACGACCAGTATTCTTGAGATATTGGATTCTATACTTGAGTTAAAGATATTTTTTTAGACTTGTCAAAATACTTGAATAATAAAGTACTTGAGGTTTGTTGAATTGTAATTGGCTGGAAAGCTGTGATAGATGTTTATTTGGAATATTCGCTTAACCTTTCTCCTTGATATTATTTATGCTTCCTACCTTGCTTGTCATTGGTATACATATGCTTGGCGATGAAGATCGTAAAGCAATAAGGGTGATGTCGTGCCATTGCATATACATTATCATGTGAGGAAGAGTGTAAAGCACGAAGGGTGATGCCGTACCATGTTTTTTGCGTTATCATGTGAGGGTAAAAGTAAAAGTACGAAGGGTGATGCCGTGCCGTTTCATTCATATTATCGTGTTCTCATTTACATTAACACATGGGGATGAGTGTAAAAGCACGAAGGGTGATGCCGTTCCTGTTCATCTATATTATCATGCTTTTATATTATCATGGGTTTATGGCACGAAGGGTGTTTCCGTGCGGGCGAGGACGAGGGACATGCATTAAGTTGTGATATCGTTTCATGGTTTATACGTTCATGCCTTTACCTAGAGATGTTACTGTCGTACCTAAGTTTTCTATGTAACTTGTCGTTGTTGTTCTGTTTTTGTTCTCTATCTCAATTGTTGTTGTGTTGACCATGCCTTCTGTTTGTTTAACTTCCAAATATCATGTTTCCTTTTTGTTGTTATATCTATATCCGTGTCGTTCCTCATTTATTGCACTTTTGTATGAGCTTTCTATCATGTTAGTTATTCATGCCTTCTAGGTGTTAGCTCATAAAGATCATGCTTATCCTCTTATTACTTATATCTACACCTAGGCATTCTACCATGCTAGTTAGTGAAATTTATATTCTTCTTTCCTAATTGCTGTCATTATTTCCATGCCTCCTACCTAGTCTGTTACCGTTGACCATATGTACTGCCTTGTTCGTTATTGTTATATGTGTATTTTTCACTTTTTCATTACTATTATTGGCATTACTTTCACCCAGTTGGAACTATTATACGTATATTTGGTGAGGATGAGATAAATGTACGAAGGGTGTTCTCGTGCCATTGACTTGATATCTTGAGTACATTTCTCACACTATGAAAGTTATGTAGTTACTATCGTGGTTTATTGGTTATCACTCTAAGGAAAGATATTGGGAAATGCTAAATTGTGATTTCTTCCAGCACTCATTTATTGCTTCGCATATTCGTTTCATGTACTCTTTTCTGTTATATTGTATTATCATTCTATTGCTAGTTTACTGTACATGTTATATCAGTGAGTATCTTTTAACTAAAAAGCCTCGTCACTACTACATCGAGGTTAGTCAAGATACTTACTGAGTACATGAGATCAGTTGTACTCATACTACACTTTTGCACTTTGCGTGCAGATCTTTGGAGTGGAGCTGCGGTGGATGACGAGGGCTGACTCTAAAGATTGTTATGCCTTTCGGATGTGGCTACCACTGTCACGACCCAAACTAACCCTGTCGTGATGGCGCCTATCGTGGAACTAGGCAAGCCGACTCATTTCCAAAACAAGCCGATATTTTCATTTCAAAGATAATTTCAAAGCTATTTAACATAAAAACCTTCGTAAATGAGTTCAAATCAAAACAAAAGTGCAGAAAAGAAAAGCCCGACATCGGGTTGTCACTAGTCATGAACATCTACTAAAATTTGTTTGACAATATCGAGACTAATACAGTCTGAAAAATAGCTAAAAACAACTAAAGGAAGATAAGAGGGAGAAGAGCAGGGCTGCGATCGCCAGGAAGCTACCTTGCTATCCCCAAGAAAATCTGCAACCGGAATAGTCAACAGCCGCTACCATGTCCAGATACACCTGGATCTGCACACAAGGTGTAGGGAGTAACGTGAGTACGCCAACTCAGTAAGTAACAACAGTAAATAAAGACCGAGAAGTAGTGACGAGCAATAATTCAAGTAAAGTTCGTATCACGAAAATTCAGTAAAATACAACATGCTTTTAAACCCAGAGTTTGAATCAAATCGGCTCTTTTAAATCTAGTTCCGGTAAACTCATTTAAAGACATCTTTCAACAGTTTTCGAACAAAGGCTCAATGCAAAGTTGAGCAAAATAATGAAATCATAATCAGCCCCTCGGGCAACATCACTCATATACAACTCCTCGGGCAAACATCACAATCAATCGTATACAGCCCCTCGGGCATACCTCACCATCACTCATGCCTCCCAGTCACTCAACACTCGACACTCACACTCAATAGGTACCTATACTCACTGGGGATGTGTACAGACTCCGGAGGGGCTCTTTCGGCCCAAGCGCTATATAAAGCCAATCATGGCATAAATCAATGAGGCCCTCGACCTCTATCAAACATGTTTCGGCGTGCAAACCGATACCATAAATATCCTCACACATCAGGCCCTCGGCCTTACTGAGTCATAAATCTCTCCAGCCTCTCGGGCTCTCAAAAAAACAAAGTATTCATCCCAAACAACATTTATATGATGTATCAAAATAGAGTAATAGAGACTGAATTATGCTGTAAATATGTATAAACATGACTGAGTATAGATTTTTAATCAAAAACAATGAGAGGATAGCAAGAAAAGACCTCTAAACGTCCAAACAACACTGGCATAAGGCCTAAACATGGCATCCAGCTTGATTTACAGAATTACTTTCGAAAATACATAAGAATCATATAGTTTCAACAAAATATTCAACTTTACAGTTGATACGGGACGGACCAAGTCACAATCCCCAATGGTGCACGCCCACACTCCCGTCACCTAGCATGTGCGCCACCTCCAAATAGTAAAATGATACAAAATTTCAGGGTTTCATACCCTCAGTACCAAATTTACAATTGTTACTTACCTCAATCCGAGCAAATCTCTACTCCGCAATGCCCTTACCTCTCGAATCGGCCTCCAAACGTGCCGAATCTAGCCACAAGCAATACAATACAACCAATATAGGCTAAAGGGTTCAATTCCACAAGATAAATACCAAATTATAGCCAAACTCTGAAATCGGCTCAAACCCGGCCCCCGAGCCCACATCTCGAAATCCGACAAAAGTCACAAAATCCGAAATCCCATTCACTCACGAGTCTAGTCATACCAAATTTACCAAACTCCGACAGCAAAATCCCCTTCAAAACTTCATAATTCTATCTCAAGAACTCTTCCACTCTTTCCCCAAATTTTCACCCCAAATCACAATTTAGATGATACAAATCAAGATATAATCATGGAATTTAACCAAAACCAAGTGAGAAACACTTACCCCAATCAACTTCCTGAAAAGCCCTTCAAACATCGCCAAAACTGTGGCCTCTAGCTCAAAATATGAAAAAATGGGTTCAAACCCCCGATTTTGAAATTTAACACTGCTGCCCAGATTTCCTTCTTCGCGAACGCGGAAGTACCCTCGCGTTCGCGAAGCACAACTGCCTCTGCCCAGAAATCTCTTCTACACGAACGCGATCTACCACTCGCGAACGCGAACCATTACTGAACCTTCTCTTCACGAACACGACCTCACCCTCGCGAATGCATAGACCAAATGAATGGGTCCCCACCTGCCTCTTCTCTTCTTCGCGAACGCGATACTCATCTCGCGTCCGCGATGCACTCTATTCCTAAACCTTTACAAAAGCATTCCTTACTTTGTGAACGCGAAGAAAAATTCTTCCTCAATCTCCAGATACTCTTCACGAACGCGAGACCTACCTCGCGAACGCGTAAGAGGAAACCAGCAACATAAAAGACCAACAGATCAGTTATCTCCCAAAGGCCATAATTGGTCCGTTAACCACCCGAAACTCACCCGAGACGCTCGGGACCTCAAAACAACATATCAACATGTCCCATAATATCATACAAACTTAGTAGAACCTTTGAATCACTCAAAACAACATCAAATTACCAAATTATCTCCGGATTCAATCCTAAGAACTTCTAAACTTCTGAATTCCACCAACGATGCCGAAACCTACCAAACTACGTCCGAATGAAATGAAATCCTATACACAAGTCACAAATGACACCACGAACCTACTCCAACTTCCGGAAATCCATTTCGACCCCAATATCAAATTTTCTACTGCCGACCGAAATCACCAAATTTGCAACTTTCGCTAATTCAAGCTTAATTCCACTACGGACCTCCAAATTACTTTCAGGACACGCTCCTAAGTCCGAAATTGCCTAACGGGGATAAAGGAACCATCAAAATTCAAATCCGAGATTGTTTACACATATGTTAATATCCGGTTGACTTTTCCAATATAAGCTTCTAATGAAGTGACTAAGTATCTCAATTCACTCTGAAACGACTCCGGACCCAAACCAACTAACCCAATATATCATAATATAGTTTAAAAGAACAAAAGGAAGCAGAAATGAAGAAAACGGGGCTATAAATCTCAAAACGACCGGTCGGGTCGTTACATCCTCCCCCTCTTAAATAACCGTTCGTCCTCGAACGGGTCTAGAAACATACCTGGAGTCTCAAATAGGTGTAGATATCTGCTCCGCATATCCCGATCGGTCTCCCAGGTGGCCTCCTCCAGAGGCTGACCTCTCCAATGCACTTTTACTGAAGCTATGTCCTTTGACCTCAACTTTCGAATCTACCGATCCAAAATGGCCATCGGCTCCACATCATAAGTCATATCACCCTCCAACTGAATTGTGCTGTAGTCCAAAACATGGGACGGATCACTAACATACTTCCGGAGCATGGAAACATGAAACACTAGATGCACATCGACAAGCTGGGTGGCTAGGCAAGCTTATAAGTCACCTCCCCTATCCTCTGAAGCACCTCAAAAGGCCCAATAAACCGGAGGCTCAACTTGCCCCTCTTCCCAAATCTCATAACACCCTTCATGGGTGAAACCTTCAGCAAGACCCTCTCCCCAACCATGTAATATACATCACGGACCTTCCTGTCCGCGTAGCTCTTCTGCCTAGACTGCGCCATGCGAAGCCGCTCCTGAATCAATTTCACCTTCTCTAGTGCATCCTGGACCAAGTCTGTACCCAAGAGCCTAGCCTCACCCGACTCAAACCATCCTACCGGAGATCTACTGTTGTTATATGCAACTTCACAAGCGGCAGAAACTGATCCCATGAACCCCCAAAGTCAATGACACAAGCGTGCAACATGTCTTTCAATATCCGAATAGTGCGCTCGGACTGCCCGTCTGTCTGAGGGTGAAATGCTGTGCTCAACTAAACTTGAGTACCCAACTCTCGCTGCACGGCCCTCCAAAACTGCAATGTGAACTGAGTACCTTTATCGGAAATGTTAGAAATTGGGACACCATGCAGGCGAACAATCTCTCGAATATAAATCTCGGCCAACGGCTCTGAAGTGTAAGTAGTACCAACTGGAATGAAGTGCGCAGACTTGGTCAGCCGATCCACAATCACCTAAATAGCATCGAACTTCCTCGAAGTCTGTGGGAGCCCGACTACGAAATCCATGGTGATACGCTCTCACTCCCACTCTGGGATCTCTAACCTCTGAAGCAAGCCACCTGGTCTCTGATGTGTATACCTAACCTGCTGACAGTTGAGACACCAAGCCACAAACCCAACTATATCCTTCTTCATCCGCCTCCACCAATAGTGTTGTCTCAAATCCTGGTACATCTTCGCGGTACCCGGATGGATAGAATACCGTGAGCTGTGGGCTTCCTCAAGAATCAACTTCTGGAGCCCATATACATTGGGCACACATATCTGTACCTGCATCCTCAACACGCCATTATCACCAATAGTCACATCTCTGGCATCACTTCGCTGAACCCTGTCCTGAAGAACGAGCAAGTGGGTGTCATCATACTGACGCTCCCTGACACGGTCATAAAGAGAAGACCTGGAAACCACACAAGCCAATACCTGACTTGGCTCCGAAATATCCAATCTGACAAGCTGGCCCGCTAGGGCCTGAACATCCAATGCCAAGGGTCTCTCTGTTGCTCGGAGATATGCTAAACTCCCCAAACTCTCCATCCGGCGACTCAAGGCATCGACCACCATATTGGCCTTCCCCGGATGGTACAAAATAGTGATATCATAGTCCTTGAGAAGCTCTAACCATCTCCACTGACACAAATTAAGATCCTTCTGCTTAAACAGATGTTGTAAACTCTGGTGATCAGTATAGATCTCACAATGAACTCCATACAAATAATGACGCCAAATCTTCAAGGCGTGAACAATGGCTGCTAACTCAAGTCCGTGGACAGGATAGTTCTTCTCATGGGTCTTCAACTAGCGTGAGGCATAGGCAATCACCCTACCCTCCTACATCAGAACACATCCAATACCTACCCTCGAGGCATCACAATACACGGTGTAAGAACCTAAAACTGATGGTAGAACCAACACTGAAGCTGTGGTCAAAGCAGTCTTGAGCTTCTGAAAACTCTCCTCACACTCATCCGACCACCTTAATGGAGCACCCTTTTGGGTCAATTTAGTCAAGGGCGATGAAATAGATGTAAATCCCTACACAAAGCTACGGTAATATCCCGCCAAACCAAGGAAGATCCTAAGCTTCGTGGCTGAGGACGGTCTAGGCCAACTCTACACCACATCTATCTTCTTCGGATCCACCTGAATACCCTCACTGGACACCACGTACCCCAAGAATGCTATTGAACCGAGCCAGAACTCACACTTGGAGAACTTTGCATAAAGATTCTCCTCCCTCAATCTCTGTAATATAATCCTTAGATGCTGAGCATGCTTCTCCTAGCTACGAGAGTACACCAGGATGTCATCAATGAATACAATAATGAATGAGTCCAAATAGGGCTGGAATTCACTGTTCATCAAATGCATGAACGCTGCTAGGGCATTGGTCAACCCAAAAGACATCAGTAAGAACTCATAATGGCCATATCAGGTCCTGAAAGCTGTCTTAAGAATATCCGAATCTCGAATCTTCAGCTGGTGATACCCGGACCTCAAATCAATCTTGGAGAACACCCTCGCTCCCTGAAGCTGGTCAAATAAATCATCAATACGAGGCAAGGGATACTTGTTCTTGACTGTGACCTTGTTCAACTGCCTGTAATCAATGCACATCCTCATGGAACCATCCTTCTTCTTAACAAATAGAACCGGTGCGCCCCAAGGTGACACACTAGGTCGAATAAACCCTTTATCAAGGAGTTACTGAAGCTGCTCTTTCAATTCCTTCAACTTTGCATGTGCCATACGATATGGTGGAATAGAAATGGGCTGAGTGCCCGACACAAAATCAATACCAAAGTCAATATCCCTGTCAGGCGGCATGCCTGACAGGTCTACAGGAAACACATCCGGAAAATCACGTACCACCGGAACAAAATCAATGGCAGGAGTCTCTACACTAACATCCCTCACAAATGCCAAATAAGATAGGCAACCCTTCTTAACCATATGCTGAGCCTTCAAATATGAAATTACCCTACTAGGTACATAATCTATAGAACCGCTCCACTCAATGCTCGAAAATCCCTGCATCGCCAACGTCACGGTCTTAGCGTGAAAATCTAGAACAACATGACATGGTGGTCAGGCCCGTTTCTACTCACTAGCTGGATGGGCGGGTGGTGAAGTAACTCGTGCTGAAGTCGATGGCTGACTCCTCTGCTGAAGCGGACCAACATGACGACGAGCACACTGCCTCCACATATGCCCAAACTCCACACACTCAAAACAACCCCCTGGTGCTGGAGACGGGGACTTGAGGGAACCCTTAGCACCAGGATAACTGGTAGAAGAACCTGGCATGGAGGAGCTCTGAAATGATGGAGCACGGGACGAACTCTGTGCTGGGAGGGCACTAAGTGATGAATGGCCTTAATGAGAACTGTGAGAACCATGGCCCGATGATGCACCACGATGAATTGGGCGATCTGACTAAGCATGCCTGAATGGACGACCTCTGTCGTGCTTGAACTGACCCCCATGAGGAGCACCACTGAATCCACCCTGACCACGAGGCCTCTTGGCCTCCTCTTGGCCTCCCTCTACACCCTCTCCTGACCTCGAACCATCTCAATTTGTCGAGCAATATTGATAACCTCATCAAAGGTAGCACGAGACACTCTCTCTTTGGTCATAAGCAACCGAAGTTGAAAACGGAGGCCATCTATAAACCTCATGATCCACTCTCGGTCAGTGGGAACCAACCAGATCGCATGATGGGCCAACTCGGAGAACCACATCTCATACTGCTTCATAGTCATATCACCCTGACGAAGTTGCTCAAACTGTCTGTGCAGCTCCTCTCTGTGGGATTGAGGTACAAACTTCTCCACAAAGAGAACGGAGAACTGATGCCAAGTAAGGGGTGCTGTGCCAACCAATCTACGCCTCTCGTAAGCCTCCCACCAACTGAATGCAGCCCCAGAGAACTGGAAAGTAGTGAATGAGACCCTACTGGTCTCCAGAATACCTGCTGTCCGGAGCATCCTCTGACACTTATCTAGGAAACCCTATGCATCTTCACCCTCTGCACTACTGAAAGATGGAGGCTGAAGTCTCCCAAACCTCTCCAATCTACATTGCTCATCCTCAGGCATAACAGGAACTACATAGTCCTGAGCAGCTGCAACTGGCTGGGCTGGTGGTGCCCCCGATGTCTGAAGCCCCTGAACAACCTACTCCGGTGTGCGAGCGGCGGGAGTCTAAGTGCCTCTCCCTACCTGAGAAGTGGCTGAGTCCGTCGAGATAGCGACCGCCTGAGTAAGGCCGATACACGCTGCCAGAATCTGAGCTAGGGCATCCTGAAGGCCTGGAATCACAATAGGCACAGGAGGTGCATGAGTTGGTGCATCAATAACTGAAATCTGATCCTGATCTGGGGCAACTGGTGGGTCTGCAGGTACCGCCCCAGCTGCTGTGCGGGCTACACCTCTTCCCCTACCGCAGTCTCTACCGCCACCTCGTCCTCTCGCGACCCTGGTTAGTGGTAATGGTGGTTGTCCATCCTGACCGGTAGTATGAGTCCTCACCATCTGTGTGAGAATGAAACAACAAAAGTTTAGTTACTAGAATCAACAGATTCGCATGATAAGAATTCAAGAATGTGAGATTACCTAAAGGTTCTGCAGCCTCTCGAAGATAAGTACAGACGTCTCCGTACCGATCTGCAAGACTCTACTAAACCCACTCATTATTCGTGAGACCTATGTAACATAGGCTCTGATACCAACTTGTCACGACCCAAACTAACCCTGTCATGATGACGCCTATCGTGGAACTAGGAAAGCCGACTCATTTCCAAAACAAACTGATATTTTCATTTCAAAGATAATTTCAAGGTTATTTAACATAAAACCCTTCGTAAAGGAGTTAAATCAAAACAAATGTGCGGAAAAGAAAAGCTCGACATCGGGATGTCACTAGTCATGAGCATCTACTATAATTTGCTTGACAATATCGAGACTAACACAGTCTGGAAAATAGCTAATTACAACTAAAGGAAGATAAGAGGGAGAAGAGCATGGTTGCAATCGCCAGGCAGCTACCTTGCTATCCCCGAGAAAATATGAAACTGGTAATAGTCAACAGCCGCTACCGTGTCCAGATACGCCTAGATCTGCACACAAGGTACAGGGAGTAACGTGAGTACGCCAACTCAGTAAGTAACAACAGTAAATAAAGACCGAGAAGTAGTGACGAGCAAAAATGCAAGTAAAGTTCGTATCACGGAAATTCAGTAAAATACAACATGCTTTTAAAACCAGAGTTTGATTCAAATCAGCTCTTTCAAATCCAGTTCCGGTAAAATCATTTAAAGACATCTTTCAACAGTTTTCGAACAAAGGCTCAATGCAAAGGTGAGCAAAATAATGAAATCATAATCAGCCCCTCGAGCAACATCACTCATATACAATTCCTTGGGCAAACCTCACAATCACTCGTATACAGCCCCTCGGGCAGAACTCACCATCACTCATACCTCCCAGTCACTCAGCACTCGGCACTCACACTCAGTAGGTACCTGCGCTCACTGGGGGTGTGTACAGACTCCGGAAGGGTCCTTCAGCCCAAGCGTTATATCAAGCCAATCATGGAATAAATCAATGAGGCCCTTGGCCTATATCAAACATGTTGCGGCATACGGACCGATCCCATAAATATCCTCACAAATCAGGCCCTCGGCCTCACCCAGTCATAAACCTCTCCAGCCTCTCGGGCTCTCAGAAAAACAAAGTATTCAACCCAAATAACATTTATATAATGCATCAAAATAGAGTAATAGAGACTGAGTTATGCTGTGAATATGTATAAACATGTCTCAGTATACATTTTCAATAAAAAACAATGAGAGGATAGCAAGAAAAGACCTCTAAGCGTCCAAACAACACTGGCATAAGGCCTAAACATGGCATCCAGACGGATTTACAAAAATTCTTTCGAAAATACATAAGAATCATATAGTTTCAACAAAATATTCAACTTTACAGTTGATACGGGATGGACCAAGTCACAATCCCCAATGGTGCACGCCCACACGCCCGTCACCTAGCATGTGCGCCACCTCCATATAGTAAAATAACACAAAATTCTGGCGTTTCATACCCTCAGTACCAGATTTACAATTGTTACTTACCTCAATCCGAGCAAATCTCTACTCCGCAATGCCCTTGCCTCTCGAATCGACCTCCAAACATCCCGAATCTAGCCACAAGCAATACCAAATTATAGCCATATTCCGAAATCGGCTCAAACCCGGCCCCCGATCCCACTTCTTGAAATCTGACAAAAGTTACAAAATTCGAAAGCCCATTCAATCACGAGTCTAGTCATACCATATTTACCAAAATCCGACAACAAAATTTCCTTCAAAACCTCAAAATTCCATCTCAAGAACTCTTCCACTTTTTCCCCAATTTTTCATCCCAAATCACAATTTAGATGATAAAAATCAAGATATAATCGTTCTTCGCGAACGCGGAAGTACCCTCGCGTTCGCGAAGCACAACTGCCTCTGCCTAGAAATCCTTTCTACGCAAATGCGATCTACTACTCGCGAACGCGAACCTTTACTGAACCTTCTCTTCGCGAACGTGACCTCACCCTCGCGAACGGGTAGACCAAATGAATGGGGTCCCCATCTGCCTCTTCTCTTCTTCGCGAACGCGTTACTCATCTCGCGTACGCGATGCATTCTACTCCTAAACATTCGCGAACGCGTCCCTTACATCTCGAATGCGAAGAACAATTCTTCCTCAATCTCCAGATACTCTTCGCGAATGCGAGACCTACCTCGTGAACGCGTAAGGGGAAACCAGCAACAGCAAAAACTAGTAGATCAGCTATCTCCCAAAGGCCATAATTTGTCCGTTAACCACCCGAAACTCACCCGAGATCTCGGGAGCCCAACCAAACATACCAGCACGTCCCATAACATCATACAAACTTAGTCGAACCTTTGAATCACTCAAAACTACATCAAAATACCAAATTATCCCCGTATTCAAGCCTAAGAACTTCTAAACTTCCAAATTCCACCAACGATGATGAAACCTACCAAACCACGTCTGAATGACCTCAAATTTTACACACACATCACAAATGATACCACAAACCTACTCCAACTTCCAAAAATCCATTCCGACCCCGATATCAAATTTTTCACTACCGATCGAAATTGCCAAATTTTCAACTTTCTCCAATTCAAGCCTAATTCCACTACGGACCTCCAAATCACATTTCAGATGCGCTCCTAAGTCCGAAATCACATAACGGAGTTAACCGAACCATCAAAATTTAAATCCGAGATCATTTTCACATAAGTCAACATCCTGTTGAATGTTTCAACTTAAGCTTCTAATGAAGAGACTAGGTGTCTCAATTCACTCTGAAACCACTCCGGACCCGAACCAACTAACTCGATATATCATAATATAGATGAAAAGCATAAAAGGAAGCAGAAATAGGAATAACGAGGCTATAACTCTTGAAATGACCGGCCGGGTCATTACAACCACTAACCCCTGGATAGTTCTAGAGTTGAATTCTATTTATATACATTTCAAATAGAAGTCGTATTTATTTAACATCTATTTTTTGCAATAATCTACTCTTAGTAGCTCATGTATTGTACTACCAGTCCTTGGGTTATTGTTTGGAATCTAGATATATCAATTGTTGATCACATTTATTTTATTAGAATTATGTTAACTGTTAATTGGCTGACATAACGTGTTGGGTTAGGTTCCATCACGACTTGTGAAGTTTGGGTCGTGACACTCGGTGAATTCCTTCAAAGTAGGAGGAGGAGCTTATTTATCCCTACCTTCCTCCCATAAATCAAACAATGTATAAGCAACATCTTTGAGTTGGTAAGATGGCAACTCTACAACGTCACGGTCTGTCACTTTCATCATTCAAAGTATTTTCTAAACACCCTCTAACTAGTCCTCAGGCTTGGTTCCACAAATAACTTATGGGTTCAGCTTGATGAACTTACTTCATAAAGATAAAGACAGAGCCCTCTATCTGCTTTCCCGGGGTGGAGCACCGCTCCCTCCTTGTCCATTACTGGCCATGAATGTGGTAAATATTTATATTGCACCTTTTATTGCAACAAAAGCCTGTCCCATCTCCAGAGGCATGATGACTTAAGCTGGGGCTGCCTCCGTTGGTGGTGGTTGTGCTTGATTCTAAACATCCTGTTCAACTCCCTCAACCTGCTTCTCTCCCTCAACTAGAGGCATTTGTCCAGCTCTTACACCCTTTTTAGTCTGGGAAACTTGGGCTGCCTTAGTTGGCCACCAGTTCTTCCTCTTTGCTGCAACAATATTCACATCAGTTGGGACAGGAGATGGAATAGTAGCTGGGGCGGGAGTGCTATCTATTGAATCGTGAGTACGAGCCATTTCTATGAATTTGAAAGCAAGTGTGTTAGAAACATACTAAAAATCACGCTCTATAACGCGATCTAGAGTGAAACGAATGAGAATTGTTTTCTTAAATGTATATAGTTCCTTGTTTATAGTTGTGGGGACCTCACGATGATAAATAGGACTCTACTGACACGACTTCATAGACTCCTAGGACTCTCTAAACCTGTTGCTCTAATACCAAGTTTGTGGCTACCTGATATTTGATCAAGTCGTAATCGGCACCCGATGCCTTAACGTGACCGAACAAACCTTCTTACATGTTATTTTTATTTTACTAGGCAAGTCAGCATCAAACCAAGAGAAAACATCTTTTTTTAAGTCTGAAAAATTTAGTCTTAAAGTATTATGCATAATCAAATCCTTAACATTCAGTGTCTGACAAACCCAAATAAAATGTATCTAACTCTGTAATGTCTATGAAGCCTCTATAAAATCTGACCGGATTGCTCGGGACATGATTCATCGGTTAATCCTCAAATAAAAATAAGTAAAAATAAAACATTAAGAACTGAAATCAAACAACGAACTCCATGACCGGAATCGGAGCTCACCAAGAATATATTAGGATGAGAGAATATCTTAACTCTTAGCCTGCTTGTCTATAAATCCTATACCTACATTTACATATGGTAAATAGATTCCAAAAATAAATATTGGAACGTCAGTACACCACGGCAATACTCAGTAAGTAAAGCAATCCTCTCACTAAAGCTGGAACGAGAATTTGAAAGAAGTATGTATGCGTGATAAAAGAAAATTCTAAAAGCTTCTAATGAAGAGTTAAAACAAAAAAACTCATATATCTATTATAAAGTTTTTCTTGATGTCATTCATGAAAATTGTCTTTCTTTTCTTTTCTCGTCTTTTCTAGGGAAAATATAAAATTCAAATAGATAAATATATAAACTTTCTCGAAACAATATTTGTAAAGTTTTTAAATCATTTTCTTTTCTGTTCTTTTCTTTACTTGTCTTTACTGAGGAGTCCCATTGATTCTGACATTCTTTCTATTCTTATTATGAAAATATTATCATATATATGATCTGTATGGTAGACGATCCCAATTCGATCGCCTGAGCCCCATTCCTGTGGTGCCTGACAGTTTAAGGTTCTAGCATGATCGTGTTCTTATGCCTTATCATGGACTTCTATTATAGTGCCTGAACCAACGGTACACTAATCTGCTACTCTAGCACGAGTAGTTTTGGGATAACATAAACCACTAGAGGCTTTGAATCCTTCTCAGAGATCTAAGGAAACTCCCAAAATATTCTTCTAGGTGATTCTTCTATCACAAAATTTATAATAATGATATATATTCACAGTTCTTATCAAAACACTGTCATAAATAATGTAAAAAATATTTCAATAGTCTATACATTAAAGAAATATATGCAAGTCATGAATGCATGAGATATGATTTATGGAACAATATATTATTCTCGAGTTATTAACCATGATAATTATCTAAGATCTTTTATACAATTCTAATGGATAATGTGAGTCAACTCGTTCTATTTAGAGCCCTCATTAACATCCTATATATATATATATATATATATATATATATATATATATAACAAATACTTATGGCATGATCTTTGTGAGAAGACAATTTTAGTAAGAACATTGTCTCTACTCACCTTAGTTCTTCTTGTAAGAACCCACGTTGCTTGTATCCAGAAGATTCAACTTCTCAGATAATCTATAGACAATTACATCAAGAATCAATATTAGAAGTTCTAAGATTTTTAAAATTTAGAAACCCTATATTTGATTCTTCTCTCCTTCTAGGGTTCATTTATAGGAATAAATATCAACCATAAACCTTTCTAATAATTGTGGTTGAAAGCGGTTACAAAACTTATCTTGAATCGTAAAACCCTAGGCTAGCGGAAAGACCATATTCTTGAGTTCTTATAGATAATCTAGCGATTTTGAGACGAAATATTGTTAGAATTGATGTTTGGAAGTAGTATTATAACATTAACTGCATTGAAAACTCACCCTAGGTAGTATGAGAACCCTTGGATGACTTAAGGATGAGAGAGGATGTTTAATCTTTAAAGAATGAAGCTATTTTCTCTCTTCTCGTTTCTTTTATC
Source organism: Nicotiana otophora (assembly GCA_000715115.1). Classification (NCBI taxonomy): domain Eukaryota; kingdom Viridiplantae; phylum Streptophyta; class Magnoliopsida; order Solanales; family Solanaceae; genus Nicotiana; species Nicotiana otophora. The sequence goes on along the minus strand of AWOL01S0035553.1, from coordinate 95,392 downwards.
TCAATTTCACGCCTTGGGAGCCATAGCTAGCGCCTAATGATCACCACCGCACCCAAATAAAATTGTTTATGGTTTTGGATTCTGTAAAATGCCTATAACTATTTATAGGAATATCGAAATAATAAACAGTTTGAAGTGTTAGAAACTAGATTTCAAGGAATTTAATTTGATAGGTAGTTCATCACATAATTCATTATAGATTGGGAGATATACTTGTTTGAAGTCAGGTCTCTTGCGACTATAATTATGTTCTTACCTTTGACATTTCTACTATGTTCCAAACTACTTTTTTCCTCTTATAAATGTCCACACCATCTCCTAAATGTAAAATGTAGTTGTTATCCACATTTTCTAGTATTTGACCATCCTTGTGTCTAACTTAAAGCTTGTACAAGGACATAATTATTTTGGGGCAAAAATCGTTGGGGCTTTATAGAGCTTGAGGGGAAGTGATTAAGATTGCGATAAACATTATGCTCAGAAGAAGGGATAATGATTAAGATTGAGTTATTTTAGGATAGAACTCTTAATATACAAGCTATATCAATGTGTATTAATCATGCATCTTGTATTCTCAATAGTTAGTGAAATACAAATTCCTTCCTCCAACATTACTCGTGTGTTTTGACACTCTGTAGCAAAGATTTCATACCTAGGACTCGACTCCATATTGATACACCTGTTTTATTTCCACGAAGTATGACTAGCTCCCTTGTATCTTCTACCTACCAATTGTCAAGTAAAAATTTCCTTATCACTCGAGAACTCGCTCACATAAAGTCAAGAAAGAGAAAACTTGCTTTTAAAACATAGCACAAGTTTATACTCGATGATGGTTTAGCCCAAGAAAAAAATTTATAAAATGCAACCGTACCCCAAAATACCCAAACTATATTGATATATCAAACTTGATTACAATCAGAATCGCTCAAACTAATAACCAAATACAGAACAATAGAAATACCTGAAGCTACTGGAAAATATAGATACTAAGGATAGGGAAGAAATAGATGAGGAATTAGAAGAAAAGAGGGAGAACAAATATAACTCATAACAATAATTTTCTACTCTGCAATGCCACTCTCCTGTTGCTTATACCCCTTTGCATAACAAACTCAATTCCTTATCACGTGATCCCCCTCCCCGCCAGACGTAGTCCTCAAGTTTTCTAGGAGGAACGACCCTTCTAGAGCTCTTACGTGGCACCCCTTTGTGGCATTTTCTATGACATCCAAGTCAGCATTAATTTTCATAACACAAAATCTATTGGGTCAAAGTGAACCGTGTCATGAACTTACATTGTGACGAGTGAGGGAGGGGAGGGCTCAAGATTGAGTTAGGTGGTCAGTAAGACCGTTGTAGCACCTTCCATCCATATAATTTACTACGCTAGTCAAACTTGAAACATAAATGTTAAATCCTTGTAGGAGTGGCATTACATCTTTTATATATATATATACACACACACACAAAATGCGGAAAGCGAGGCTCAGATGGTTCGGACATGTACAGAGGAGGAGTCCAGATGCCCCGATAAGGAGGTGTGAGCGGCTAGTTGTGGAGGGCACAAAGAGAGATAGAGGGCGGCCGAAGCAATATTAGGGAGAGGTGATCAGGCAGGACATGGCGAGGCTTCAGATTTTCGAGGACATGGCACTTGATAGGAAGATGTGGAGGTCGAGTATTAGAGTTGTAGGTTAGGAGGTAGGCGAGTCTTGCCTTATTTCGTACCGTTGTGAGACTAGTCTGGTAGGGTCTTTGTCTGAGCTAGATAGTGATAATGTTGTGTCTTACTATTTTGCGTTTCAGTGCCGGACCTATTTATTAGCTATCGTTTATGTTTTGTTTTTTTCGTTTTTTGCTTTGCATCTTTCTTCGGGATTTCATGTTGTTCCTATCTTTCTTATGATTTCTGTGGTGATATTGATACTGTCTTCTTTTGTCTTTTTTTCCTCTTGAGCCGGGGGTCTTTCGAAAACAGTCTCTCTACCTCTTCGGGGGAGGGGTAAGGTCTGCGTACACACTACTCTCCCCAGACCCCACTAGTGAAATTTCACTGGGTTGTTGTTATTGTGCATATATATATATATATATATATTGGGTATCTAAAATATATTACTCCCACCGTCTCAATATATGTGACAGTATTTGATTCGGTCTAGAGTTTACAAAAGAAAGGAAGACTTCTGAACTTGTAGTCTGAAACATAAATATTTGTATGACTACAGTTTACAAATCATCTCATTAAGGGTAAAGTATGAACTTTAGGTTGAACTGTTTTCAAATAAGAAAATGTGATATTCTTTTTGAAACAGATTAAAAGGGAAAATGTAAAATATAAATTGAGACAAAGGTAGTATTAATCACACGATACAAAACCACAATTTAACACCCTCTTAGCTGCATTATATTTATTGACCACTTCAAAAAGGATATATAATGGGGTGGTTGGAACTGAGAAATAGAAGGGACAAGAAAAATAATACCAACTAAGTTAGGTGACTAGAGAATTAGGATTACAATTTGGTTTTGAACTTTGTCAGAGTCTTAGTGGATTCAATTTTATTATTTATTGTTTTAAATAAATGACACCTGACATAAGGGCTTGGGATAGCATATTCTTAGATTATGAAAATGATTGAGCTTATGTGGATATTGTACTTTATTATGAAAATATTGTACGCAAAATAGTGGGGGATATTCCACCTGACACCTGTCCATTACACCAAAAAGCAACCTTATAGCTACAAAAGATATAAATTACAGAAAATAAGGTTAGCTTCCTTACCATATTTCATCTTCAAATTACATGGAAGAAAGGCTACCCCAGTATGAAAATTAAGATCTCAAAAAATACTGTACAAATGTCAGAATGTTCATTTCCCTTGGGCTATGTGATAACAACTTTAATCAAGCACTACAGTGACAAATGTCATGTACTTGTTTAGCATACCTTGACGAAACTTTTATAAAGTTATATTGAAACTTTATCAACCTTGATGAAACTTTTTTCGGATAATTTAGCGGACATAGATTTAGTTGAAACTTCAAGAAAGAGTTTTCGAAGTTGTGTTGAAAAATAATTTTTGAAGATGAAGTTGTGTTTGGGCATGCAATTTATTTGAAGAAACGTTGAAATTTTATGAGTGGAAAAAAATATTCATCAAAATACTGCCATAAACCAGCTTTTGTGAAGTTGATATTTTTTTTCAAATTTTTTTTCCAAAAAATGATCATATTTCATGAACAAATAATATTTTTTAAAAAAAAATTGAAAAAATATAGCCAAAATGTATAACCAAACGGGAGCTTATTTTTCTATCCACACTTTGGCTTATTATTAAAACTGTCCTACTCTATTCAAGCTTTAATTTCAATATTAGATCCTTTGGAAGTCAATTATATTTATTGACCACTTCAAAAAGCATATCTAATGGAGGTAGTTGAAACTTGAGGAGGGATTAAAGAAACAGTATTAACTAAGTTAAGTAACTCGACTACTCGAGCGTTTTGACTAAAGAATTAGGAATATGATTTAGTTTAGAACTTGCTAATTAATTAATTAATTAGAATCCTAGTGGATTTTATTTTACTCTTTATTCTTTGAAATAAAGGACGCATGAGATAAGGGTTTGGGATAGCATATTGTTAGATTATGAAAATGATTAGGCTTGTGTGGATATTGTTACTTTATTATTAGAGATTAGGTAATGGCAACTATCAAATGATGTAAATCAAATATTAAGTCTCAAGACTAAGTTTTAACTTCTAAGCATGTTGTCATCGCAAATTTTCACGTTACCTTCACCACCAAGAAAAGTAAAAAAGAAAACAAAAAGTATAAGAGAGGAAATGGACAAAATGCATGTACTTATATTGAATAGTGTAACATTTGTTATTAGTTTTACCATATTACCATTAAGATTTATTTTAAAATTTTACTTATTATTTCTTGCAAATGATACGAGGATGTAAATTTATTATGATTAACTCTTAAATTATTATGATTAACTCTTAAATTATTATGACGGTTATCCTTTCTCTTTCAAGTCCAATTACTTATCGTAGTGATTGTACACTTTCCTTTGGCAAGAAAGGAAATATCATTTATGTGTCAAAAAAAGAAAAAATGACATTGTACAATCACTTTTTAAATAATAATCAAAAAATATATTTCTCTGTTTCAATTTAAATGACATTTTTCTTATTAGTCCGTTCCAAAAAGAATGATATAGAAACAATTCAACTTTGAATTTTTAATTTTACCTACTTTACCCCTATTGAGAAGCTTTTATAGCCACACAAATATCATAGCCTCACAAAGCTTTTACCCTTAAGCTTTTAGTATCACATGTTTCAAAAATCTTTTTTTTTTCCTTTAACTTTATGTCAAGTCAAACTACAATATCTTCTTCTTTTTTTACGGTATCGAATATAAATAGTTTCACCAGCGGGCTATAGGTAATCTTTTTCCCGTAAAAAAATGTCATTGAGAAGTTCAAATTCACGACAAGGCCGCTGTTCAGTATGATTTATTTCCCTTAGGCTTTTTGATAACAACTAGTGTATTAATCAAGCACTAAAGTGACAAATGTCATCAACTTGTTTAACATATTGACATTGTTGAGAATACATTATTGATAAAAAGTAGGTCAAGATAGGCAAGAAAAATCAGTTGTTTAATTTTGGAATGGTTTGACAACCTTGATATGGTTAGATTTAATACTTGATATCCAAAATAGTTTGATTTTGTACTCTTCACAAAGATGTGTATTTCTACTTTCGTCATTTCATTAAACAAAAGAATTGTAAACTGTCATAATCTTGTGTAGTTTTCAATTAGGTTAAAATTTTGAATAATGTTTGACAATTTTTCGGTGGTTGTGAAGTATTCTAAGCAGGTGTTTGGACATATAAACGGTATGATTTGAAAAAAAAAAATAGTTTTTGTAGTTAAGTTGGAAAAAGATATTTAAAAATTAATATTATATGTGGACATACATTTGACTTTAAAAAGTATTACGGGATTGTGAGACAAAATATTATTTACTTGAAAAAGAGATAAAACTCACTTTTTCATATTAGAAACTCATGTTCAAAATTTTTAGACTCACCTTCAAAGATTTAGGAGTCGTATGGACGTAGGTTTTTTCCTTCTTATTTTAATTTCCAAAAAGTATTTTCAAATCAGTATTTGGTTATTTATTTAATTGAATTTTTAAAGATGAGTTTCAAAAATTTCTGAATATTAGTTTTAAATTTGAAAAAGTGATGTTTACCTCTTTTTTAAGTAAACAATATTTTTCTTTCATAAAATTGTAATATACTTTCAAGTGACATGTATGTCCAAACACATATTTAATTTTCTAATACATTTTTCCACTTAACTTCAATTTATTTTTCAAATCTTACATTTTTTTTATGTCCAAACGAGAACAAAATTGAGCTACACAATCATGCAAGCTAAGTTCTAAGCTTCAGTTATGGAGGACAATTAACAGAGAAAGGAGACGAGTGAGACAGAATCAACTATTCTCATTTTCGACTAAGAGAAATCTGTACAGTATACACCTATGTATACAAAAGTTAAAGCATCCACTAACTATCTAACTAACACTCATTATTCATCTAACAACCTTCTAACAATAATTAGAACCGCCTAACTAACTAACGCACATGCTTGTCATATGCTCACTACTTAGTTGCCTCAATACTTCCCCTCAAGCTGGTAGGTACGAAGATGTTGAGCACTCCAAGCTTGGATATTAAAAACTCATGTTGTGGTCTTGCAAGCCTTTTAGTGAGTATGTCTGCCAGTTGATATCTTGATCCCACATATACTGTCTTGATCAACCCCTTTTGAATTTTTTTCTCTAATGAAGTGGCAATCTATTTCAATATGTTTTGTTCTCTCATGATACACTGGATTTGCTGCTATCTGCAATGCAACTTTACTGTCACAGTGCAACAAAACTGGTAATTCTACCTCTGCTTCCATCTCCTTTAGTTTTGCTTTTTAGACTTCCATGCAACCAATAAATCTCCATGTTTCATAATGAATCTTATTACAAATGTTTTGTGTTTGGACAGGATGCCTAATCAACATCACAAAATGCAGTCAAAGTATTCTTCTTGTTGTTGCTCATCATGATGCCTAATCATGGTTCCCTTTTTACATATTTGACTACCCTTATGGCTGCTTCCTAATGTGACCTCTTTGAATTTTGCATGAATTGGATAAGTGTCTGAACAAGAAAAGCAATATCCAGCCCGGTTTAGGTTAGATACAACAACTTTACAATTAGCCTTTTATACTGTCCTTTGTCTTCTATTGGTTCATCACTACCTGATCCTATGATCCCATCTAGTTCAACAGTTGTGAGCTTCTCATTGCAAGCTAAAGGTGTCCGTCTTGGCTTAGCTACACTCAATCCCATTTCTGATATCGGCTCCAAGCTATACTTATTTGGTTCATCATAATCCCTTTGTGAGATCTACATAATTCAATACCCAAAAAATACTTCAGTTCTCTCAAATCCTTAAGCTTGAAGGACTAATGCAATTGCTTCTTGGTTTCTTCTATATGCATCATATCATTATCAGTTATTAGCATGTCATCAACATATACAAGGATGACCACTATTTTACTGTCTTGCTTCTTTGTAAAAAGGAATAATCTATAGATCTTTGCACAAATCCTTAATGAATCAGTGCCTCAGTTAACTTGACATTCCACTGCCTGCTTGCTTTCTTCAGCCCATATAGGGATTTGACAAGTCTACACAACTTGCCTTCATTCTCCCCATGGCTGGAAAATATCTCAGGCAACTTCATGTACACTTCATCATAGAGATCCCCTTGAAGGAAGGCATTATATACATCCATTTGATATATATATGCCACCCTTCAGTTGTTGCAACAGAAATCACTGCCCTCACAGTAACCATTTTCACAATTGGGAAAAATATTTCATGATAGTCTAAGCTTTCTTTTTGGCTGTACCCCTTGGCTACCAAGCGTGCCTTGAACCTCTCAATGTCTCCATTTACTTTGTACTTTATCTTGTAAATGCATATGCAATCTATAAGCGTCTTTCCTGCTGGTAGTGCCACTAGTTCCCATGTCTTGTTGTCTTCTAAGGCTTGGATTTTTGTCTTCGTGGATTCAATCCACCTCTAATCTTTGGATGCTTCATAGAATATTTTAGGTTCAACAACAGCTGAGAAAGATCCCAAATAACTCTGATAGGATGGCTTCAATCCATCATAATACACATAATTGCAAATCTAATAAGGTTTAGGTGACTGATCTAGTGCAGCTGCAGTCACATAGTCAGTCATCCAAACGGGTAATCGTTTCTCTAGTGGACTTCCTAGTACCCTCTTCATCATGGCTTTGCACTTCATTATGTCTTTATAGTTCATCATTTATTTGTTTTGTCTCCCCATTAGTTAAATGTTGGTGATGAACATGATTTGTCAAAGTTATACCCTCTTCTTCATCAGTAGTCCCTGCAGCATCATCAAGAACAACCTGCTCCTCAATGTAGAGGGCATTTGGTGGAATGTAAGTTGGTGAGTTGGTTGTTGCATCATGTTATAAAAGCTCCATGTCTACAAATAGATGTTATTTTTCTTGTTTCTTATATTTAAAAGGAAATAAGGACTCTTGAAGATAACATCCCTATTCACAAAAAACATTGCTAAGTCAAATAATATAAGATGTAACCCTTTCTGACTTCTGAATAACCCATTAAAATTGTTGTTGTTGTGCTAGTGTAACGACCCGGCTGATTATTTTAAGTATTTTAGTCCTGATCCCCTAAATTATGCTTCCTTTATGCTATATTGTAGTTATGTCACTTATCGGCATGTTTGATTTTGGTTTCAGGAGAGTTTCGCAGTGAAATGTGACACATAGTCCCTAAGTTGGAGGATTAAGCCGTAGGAGTTGACTGTAGTTTGACTTATGTAAAGACGACTCCGGAATGGAGTTTTGATGGCTCAAATAGCTCCGTGTAGTGATTTTGGTCTTAGGAATGTGTCCGGATATTGATTTGGAGGTCTGTGGGTCGTTTCGGCATGAATTGGCGAAAGTTGGAAGATTTTGAAAAGTTTAACCGGGAGTAGACTTTATTGATATCGGGGTCGGATTCCGATTCTGGAAGTTGGAATAGGTCCATAATATCATTTATGACTTGTGTGCAAAATTTGAGGTTAATCGAAGTTGTTTGGTATGAATCGGCGTTGGTTTCGGATTTCAAAAGTTCATAATTTGGGTTGCGATTCGTAGAATTTATATTGTTTGATGTGATTTTTGGCCTCAAGTAAGTCCGTTATATATTTTGGAACTAGTTGGCATATTCGGACGAGGTCCCGGGGGCCCTGAGTGTGATTCAGATCGAATCCAGAATAATTTGCTGAAGATTTGTAGCTTTGGTGTCTTCGCACCTGCAGAGGGAATGGCCGCGGTGCGGGCTCGCAAAAGCAAGCTACTAGTCGCAGGTGCAAAAATGGCTTAGCCCAGCTGGGATCGGAGGTGCGAGGTGTGGACCACATCTGCGCGTCCGCAGATGCGGAGAAGTGGTCGTAGATACGCAAGAGGGATGCTTGGTCGTTCATTGCGAAAGCGGAGAATCCTCCGCAGGAGCGCACTCGCAGGTGTGAAGTTTGTCCGCAAAAGCAGAGTTTCCTGAGTTAAGTGAACTCTGCATATGCGATGGAAATTCTGCAGGTGCGGAGCCGCAGATGCGGAAGTTAGGTCGCACGTGCGATTTAACTGGTCAAAAAAAGGGGCTTGGCGAGGGTTAATTTTAATAATTCATTTTGGGACATAGGGATCGCGGTGGGAGGCGATTTCTCGAGGGTTTTTCAGAGAGAACTTTGGAGTAAGGAATTCTAACTCGTTTTTGATTAATTTACATGAATCTATTGATAATTTCATCATTAAATTATTGTTTTGGAGTTGAAAATTGGGGAAAACATAGTACAAACTTCTTAGCCTAAAAGTTTGAATTTTTAAAGGCGAATTGATGTCGGATTTGGGTAATGCTTATATAGTTAGACTCGATATCGAATGGGTATTCAGATTTTATACTTTTGGTCGGGTTCCGAGATGCGGGCATGGGTTGACTTTTTGGATCGACTTTTCAATTCTTCGCAAAGATCGTAATTTCATTGTTTGAATTAGTTTCCTATAGTTATATTTATAGTATGAAATTATTTTGGCTAGATTCGAGCCATTAGGAGTTGGAAAATTGAAGGAAAGGCCTTCTAGTGGATTGGTTTAGCGTGGTTTGAGGTAAGAGGCTTGCCTAACTTTATATGGGG